>PVLD010021108.1:9029-32342 GCA_004027595.1 Dinomys branickii | reverse complement strand
TGGAAGGGAACTGAAGGGAACGGAAAGGAACAGGACTGAACTCCCCGGGTCAGAACACATCCAGCCCAATCTCTTGTACTACTTCCTGCTACAGTTGATAAAATGACACCTGATGTTAATCAGCAGGACGGTGACATGTGGGCAGAGTTAAAGAAAGAACCAATTAATTACAGCTAACGCCCTTCTGCATTGATCAGCTTTTTGTTTACAAGTAAACTTCCAATGCCAGACATAGGAATCCCCCATGAAACAGAAGTTTCAGAAAACCAGGGTACATGCGGACTCCTAATCTCTCAGAATAAATGGATGAGTGTATTAACAATGTCTGTGCACTGAGAAAAAATTAATAGCTCACCCCGAAGTCACCTGTGAGGTGGCGAGCAACCCTGGAAATCCCAGCAATTCGCCTTAAAATGTCTGCTCTCGGAACAGACACTTCGTGCAACCTAGGACTTCCTTGCATAAATAAGAGCCAACTAAGTTGGTTCAGAAACTTACCTTCCTTCTTAAAGTATGTTCTCTAATTTTTAAAATAGTTAATTCACATAGTGCAAAATTGTATACAAAAACACCCATTTCCAGTAACGGAGAATTTGATAATTTGGACCAACTCCCACTCAAAACAACTGGAGATGACGAATAAAATACTAGTGAAATCTGCCTAAAACATGTAGGCCCTAGGGAGATCATGGACAGCTACTGGGCCATGATGCAGGAAAAGGGTGAACATCCAGGAAAGCAAGGACAGCATTTGAACCAGCTTTGCCCAGGCGGCACCGGCAGGTGATGGGAGGTGACCTGCCTGCCAGGACTGGGGGGCACAGGCGACCCACCTGCCAACCTGGATCGCCTCGTCTTACATGACTTGAGTTATAAAAAGTCTCTAGCTTTGCGGCACCTGGGGGCCCAGAAGACCACAGTCTCAGGAGCTGCACAAAAGCAAGCCCTCAGGAGCCTGAGGAGGAACACGGAAATTTTCTCTGGAGAAAATAACATTTGGCTAAACTCCAACTTTTGCATATAAGGCTTTGATGAGAACCCATGCACAACACTAAGCAAAAGCTACAGAGGGTCAACAGTGGCTTATGAAGGATGCCCCTGTGGGAGCCACCTCGGAGCCTAAACCTGGTCTTCTCCCGGGAAGAGCAGGAGCAGTAAGCACTGCTATCAGGCAGACTGGCAGAGAGCTGGAAACTCAAACGAAAGCCTTTGTTTGCAGAATTAAGACTTTCACAGGCTGAAAAATGTAACAGTTAAATTTTACACAATGAAAAGATTTACAATCAGGTCAGCCGCTGGGAAAAAATATGTAAACTGGAAGGCCTCTGAGGGCAAATCCCCTCATTTGTGATGCTCACCAGTTCTCATGGTCTCAATATCTGTGGCGACCTGCGCCTTACCCGCCACGCCACACACTCACTTTACACAAATTTAGCAAGAGGCTGCTTCTGAGGAAAGTATCTACATTTCAGCAGAGATTCAAAGGGCGGAAAACACAGGCGAGAAGAAACAGAAATGGAAGATGGGTGAAAAGGTCTCATATATGTGCAATTAATCATAACCCTGAAAGGAAGGAAGCGAGAGCACGGGATAGAAACAAGGTTTGAAAGGTACGCCTGAGAATGCTCCAAAACTGATGGAAGACTCCATCTGGGTATCTCAGCAGTGTAGCAGGTGCCTAGCATGCTCAATGCCCAGGACATCTCCCACCAGAAGACTTTAGCAGATTTGAGAAGCCTTTTTTTTTATTGAGACAGGGTTTCTCTATGCAGTTCAGGCTGGCCTTGAGCTCCCTTTCTAGCCCATGCTGGTCTCAAACTCGCAAGGAGCCTCCTGCCTCAGCCTCCCAAGTTTTGGGATTACAGACCTGCACCACCATACCCAGTTTGAGAAGCCTTATAACCCCCAAGCAGAATAAATAAAAAGATACCAAGACACACACCAGCAAAACTGCAGAAAACCAAAGACAATGAGAAAAATTTAAGACCAAGGCTTATTCAGTGGGAAAAATTTCATATTTTCAAAACAATTAGGCTAAAAGTTATCATTTCAACCTAAATGATAGAAACTACAAGATGTGGGAAAATATCACCTAACGTCTAAATGAGAATAACTAGAATTTTGTAACTTGTGAAGTTATCATTCAAGAATGAAAGTTAGATCCTTTTTAGACAGAAGCTAAGAAAATGTTACCAGAGGACAGCACCTACGTCCACTGTACAGAGGACAGGCAACTGATCTCAGGTAGAAACGTACATGTGAGGGCAGGAACAAAAAGAACAAATATATCACATCTAACTGAATGTAAAACAAGAAGAGCACCATCTCATGGGATGTAGGATGCACCTAGAACTAAAATATGTGATAATAATTAGTCAGGTAGGGAGTAAATGTTTTAAGGTTCAACAAGTTATCAGGAAAAGGGGACGACATCCATGGAGTTAATATTACCCCTTAGTATTCCAGGCTAATCAGGTCTGCAATCTCCCGAATGGCATGATTTCAGGGCTCCAGGAGGATCAGAACCCTCTCATAGAATTCAAGAGTCTCTCAGGGCTTAAACTCTGACCTTCTCTGGGTGGCGAGTATTTCTTTGGTTATCAGAAGAAAGGCGAGGAGTAATCAAGAAGGGCGGAACCACTCAAGGACTTCTCCAAGTAAGGTATTAAGTTAATCCACCCAGGAGTGAGACGCCTGAGGCTACAGTCTTTATCTAGTTGAGACGGGATCCAGGTGTCCTTGGCTGAGATCTTATTTAACCCTTAGAGATAAGACCTACCACTACAGGCATCAGTAGGGATTAGTGATTCACTGAGGTTCACTTACTATGGGTCCACCACTTCCAGACAAGGGGCCCAGGCCTTGGACAGATGCACAAGTGAACGTGAAAAGCCAGTGGGTTAACTTAAGTCCTGCTCAGGGCTGCTTCGTAGTGGTCTCCATCACACATCAAGTAACATTAGCCTACCAATTTCATATAAAATCACACATCACTTAAGGACAGGGGTACATTCTAACATTCACTCTAAGTTCATAAATGCAGAGGGTTACACTCAGAGAAATGTGTCAGGATACCCTGTCACTGGGGAGTGTAATAGTGTGCACTTACACACACTAACATTGCTACAACATCGCTAAGCAACATGATCTTCAACCAAAACTTCACTGTGTGACCAACTGTACAAATTCAGTGACATCAACTGCAGCCAAAATCTGTGCTGTCATTTTTTTATATAAATGATCATGATGATTCTAATGTTCACTCTAAATTCAGAAATATAACAGACTCGGGTGAGCCAAAACAAATTTAAAAGAATAACAAAGTTAAAATGCTAACAGTACTTCAGTTCAAGGCCTATTATGAGGTAGAGTAATCACAATACCATAGTATAAGTATCAGCGTAAAGGTTCAAGAATTCATTAATCCAAAATGAAATTCATGGGTTATCAAAGGATGGAAAACAATATTCCGTTCACCAGGATTTTGAAAGCAAATAAAGATAGCAACTTTATTCTCAGATAGACTAAACATTAAGCTAAAATTGATCAGAAGAGGCAAAGAAGGTCACTACATACTAGTTAAAGAAACAATACAGGGGCTGGGGATATAGCTCAGTGGAATAAGCGCCTGCCTAGCAAGCGCAGGGTCCTGAGTTTGATCCCCAGTACTGCCAAAAAAAAAAAAAAAAAGACTAGAAGAAACAATACAACAGGAAGAGAAAACAATTGTAAATATGTATGCACCAAATAGGAGGGCATCTAACTTCATAAAATAAATAATGCTGGACTGAAAAGATCAAATAAATACCAAAACAATCACAGAGGGTGACTTCAATACCTCCACTTTCACAGAAGTACAGATCAACTAAATGAAAACCTAAGAAATATCAGAGCTGAACCACACTTTCAAACAGATGGACTTAATAGATGTTTACGGAGTGTTCTACCCTGTGACAACAAGAACACTTTTTCACATTAGCACATGGAACATTTTCCAAAACAGAACACATATTAGACCATAAAATCCCCTTTTAAAAATGCAGAAACAAATATAAATAATCCCATGTATCCTATCATCACAGTGCACTGAAACTAGAAATTGCAAAAGAGACCACGTAAGTTTCACTAACATGTGGACAATAAATAACACACTCTTGAACTCTCAATGAGTCACAGAGGAATCAAGGAAGAAATTAAACAATTCCTAGAATGAAATGATAATATTACTACAAAATAACAGAACCTATAGAACACAGTGCAGGCAGTTTTAGGAAGGAAAATTATGGTGAATTCTTATATTTAAAAAAAAAGCTCTGCGGCTTTTTATGTGGATGTTTTGTTTTGATGTGTTTTGCTTTATTTTGAGACAAGGTCCCTCTAGGTAGTACAGGTTGGCCTCAAACTCACAGCGATCCTCCACTTCAGCCTCCCGAGTGCTGGGATTACAAAGGTGAGCCACCATGCCTGACTCACAAGAGCTGCGGGAGGTTCCAGCATGGCTGACTAGAGGAAGGGTCTCCTCAGAGGCATCCAGAGAGGACTTACTGGAGCCCCAGAGGAAGAGTCCACATCACTTAAATTAACTAGCTGACTGCTTAATTCCACCTCTGGACAAATAAAACTGAAAACACATCAGAGGGATGCAATATTTTATTTAAAAAATATTCATATCAATTACAATCTCCCTTCATCCCACTTGACCAAAAGAGGAGAAAAGTTAAAAACTAGCAAAAAAGTAAAAATGTCATACAAACACACACAGGATTGTAGGAAGACAAGATAGCAAAAGACCCCGAAGTCCTCCAACTCTCCCAGTGCAGATCCCCGGGCTACAGTGTGGAAGGATGTTGTCAGCTGGCAGAGCTGTACATGTCATCTAAAGAAGAGAAAAAGAAACTGGATGAGTTCAAAGAGGACTGACCCAAAGTTTATGGAATTATCATTAAAAAATGACCAATGTAGATTGGGGGAAAAAAATAAAAAATAAGAATTGCTGACCAAAATCATTCAAAACATGAATGACAAATATACCAGAGGTACAGTATCCATGGAAAGGTATCAGACAGGAACATCAGATGTTTTTTAAATGAATGTAATTTATACTTTTATGTAATTTACAAATTGCAGAAATGATCACTGTGAAGACAGTTTCTGAAGTCGGGGACAAAATGGTAAATTATGAAAAAATACTCAGAGAAGCCTCAGAAAAGATAAGAGAACAAGAAAAATTCACCCAACACCTGCCAGGTGACACTAAGAGGACCAATCTAAAATCAACTGAAGACAGAAGACCTAAAAAATAGCACACATGGAATAATTTGCTTGGAGAGATCATAACAGAAAACTTCCCAAGTAAGGAAAGAGTTCAACATGCAAGTAAATTAGGTTTACAAAACCACCACCAGCAGGGGCTGGGGATATAGCTCAGTGGAATAAGCTCCTGCCTAGCAAGCACAGGGTCCTGAGTTCAATCCCCAGTACCGCAAAAAGAAAAAAAAAAAAAAAAAACCACCACCAGTGATAATGAGAAGCCCCACACGCCAGGGCATAATTAAAGTGTCAGACGTCCAACAAAAAAGTAGAATTTTAAAAGTGGTCAGAGAAAAACACAAACAAAAACAAAATCACCAATCATGCGTAAGAATTTCAGAAGATTTTTTACCATAAACTTTAACGGCCAGAAGAACGTGGAGTAAAGTATTAAAATGCAAACCAACTTCCAACCCAGATGGCATATTTGGCAAAAGTTTCCTTCTAATCAGTGGAGAAATAAGGACAACTCTTTCATGAAAAGGACAAGAAAACATTTGTGAATACCAAGCCAGAACTCCAGAAAATACTCAGAAAAAACCCCGACAGCAAAGGTGTAAACAAGACCAAAAATCCAGAGGGAATGAATATATAAAGCAAGGTGAATAGATTCTTTTTTTGGTACTAGGAATCGAACTGAGGACCTTGTGCTTGCCAGGTGGGTGCTTGTGCCCCTGAGCTATATCCCCTGCCTAGATTTCTTTAAAAATAGAGGAAAAAAAAAAAACCAAAGGAATTGACAGCAGAAAAAGTATTTAATGTTAGGAGTTAATTAATGTCTCAGTAGTATCTCTCAATATTAATGTCTCAATTCATCAATTAAAAGATATATATTGGCACACTCGATCAAAAAAACAGAATCTGTAGTATTTAAGGAAACCATCTCATCTGAAAAGAAATCCATAGACTACAAATCCAAGGATGTAAAGCAATATTTCATGCACCAGGACCCTGAAAACAAGCACAAGTAGCAACTTTAATCTCAAACTTCAAACTGAAACCGATAAGAAGAGACAAAGGTCATCACATACGAGTTAAGGACATAACCTGACATGAAAAGATAATGTTTGTAAATATATACGCACCAAACACTGGAGCACCTACCTTCATAAAACAAATAATGCTGGACAAAAAAAGATCAAATAAATACGAACACAATCATACTGGATGATTTCAAGACTCCACTTCTGCAAAAAGTTAGATCAAGTAAACCAAAATCAATGAAGAAATGTCAGCGCTGACCCACACCCTTGATCATATGCATTTAATAGTTGTCTACAGAGAGTTCTACCCTACAGCAATAGAGTATACTTTCTTCTCTGCAGCACTTGGAAGTTTCTCCAAAATAGATCACACGCTAGCCCACAAAGCCTGCTTAAGTAAATATAAAAGAATTGAAATGACTCCATGTTTAGCATCAAACTACTGTGCAATGAAAACAGCAGTCAGTCACAGGAGAAAACACAGAGAATTTAGAATCACTCAGAAATTTAGTGACACATTCCCGAACACTCAGTGATCATAGAACCAATCAAAGAAGAAATTCAACAATTTCTAGAAAAAAATGACAATGCTTGTACAATGTGCCAGAATCTATGGGACACATCCTAAAGAGAACCAAACTTCAAGATATTTGACCAACAAAAACAACCCAGGCCCAAACTAAAGTTAAAGAGGGAAAACACAAAGATCAGGGCAGATATTAACGAAACAGTACAAAGAATCAATGATTCAAAGTGCTGGTTCTGCCAGGGGTGGTGGTGCCTGCCTATAATGCCAGCACTTGAGAGGCTGAAGCAGGAGCATCACTGAGAGTTCAAGGCCAGCCTGCACTACACAGTGAGTTTAAGAACAGCATGAACTATACAGTGAGACCCCATCTCAAAAAAAAAAAAAAAAAAAAAACCACAAAGGTAAATACATGAATAAATAGCTGGTTCTTTGAAAGAATAAATAAAAATAGATAAACTCTTAGCCAAATTTACCAAAAAAAGAGAGAAAAGACTCAGATCAATGCAATTAGAAAGTAAAAGGGTAAAATCACAACAGACACCATTGAGGTTGGAAAGATAATAACTACTATGAAAACTGTTTCCCGACAAATTGGCAAATCTAGAAGAAATGGCCAGTTCCCCAGAGTCACACAAGTTACCAAAGCTAATCCAAGAAGACAAAAACTATTGAACAATCCAATAACAAGCAATGAAATCGACATAGTAATAAGGGAAAAAAAAAACAACCCTACCAGCTAAAATAAGTCAAGGACAGATAGATTCTACAAAATGTCTGAGGACAGTGTGCCATCAATACATCTCAAAATCTTCAACAAAACTGAAAGGAAGGAGTGCTCTCAAGCTCGTTTCTGTAAGCCAGCATCACTCTGATGCCAAAACGAGAAAAAGACTCCACTAAAAAAGAAAGCTACAAGCCAACCTTCTTCATGAAAATAGGCACACAAATCCTCAACAAGATATGAGCAAATAGAAAGTGACACAAAAGGATCACACACATGACCAAGTACGTTCCATCCCAGAATAACAAGGATGGGTCAACCTACACAAGTCAATAAATGTAACACAGCACGTTAACAGACACAGGGCAAAAGCCATATCCCCTCACGTCAATAGCTTCAGAAGAGGCTTTTGACAGAAACCACACCTGCATGATAAAAACCCTGGGGAAAGCAGGCATAGCAAGTCCTTACCTGACTCTCATAAAGGCTGCTTGTGACAAACCAATGGCGAACATCATATTAAATAAGGAGAAAACTAAACATTTTCTCTCTTAAATCAGGACAAGTACATCCCTTGCCACCACTTCTGTTCAACATTGTACATAAAACATTAGCAAGAGCAATGAGGCAAGAGAAAAAATCAAGGAGATGCATGCAGGGAAGGCAGAAGTCACACTATCATTATTTGCCAGTGACACGGTACTCTACGCATAAGACTGAAAAAATCCCAACAGAACACTCTTCAAATGAAGAACCAATTCCAGCAACGTAGCAGGTAACAATCAGCGCACAAAAATCAATAGCATTTGTGTATATTATCAATGAATCCATGAGAAAGAAATTAAGAAAACAATATCAGTCACACTAGCATGAAGAAAAATTAAATACTTAGGAGTTACCCTGACCATGAAGTGAAAGAACCTTGTGATGAAAACTACAGTACTCTGTAAAGGAAATTAAAGATGACACCAGCAAACGGAAAGCTGGACCCTGTTCCTGGGTAGGCAGAACCAATTTTGTCAAAGTCGCCATCCTCCCGAAACTGATACATACAGTCAATGCAATCCCAGTCAAAATATCAACAGCATTCCTCACAGAATTAGAGAAAACAGTCCTAAAATTCATACAGAGGTAGAAGAGACCCAGAATAGCAAAAGCAATCCTGGGCGAAAAGAGCAAAGCAGGAGGCATCACCACCCCTGAATTCAGATTACACCACAGAGCAACGGTGATTAAAACAGCATGGTTTTGTCACAGAAACAGACCTGTGTATTAATGAGACAGAACGGAGGATACAGAAAAATCCCCAGCCATATTGAACTACTTAACTTTTGGCAAAGGAGCCAAAACCATAAGTTGGAGAAAAGGTAGCCTATTCAACACCTGGTGCTGGGAAAACTGGCCACTTGTACGCAGAAGATTGATGCTGGACCCATGTCTCTTACCACGTACAAACAAAAATCAAATTGGACCAAAGATCCAAATATTAAAATAGAAACACTTAACCCGCTTAAAAAAGAAAGATTGGTAAAGTCATAGGCATAGGCAAGGACTTTCTGAGCAGAGCTCCAATTGCATGGAAAGTAATATCAAGAATCTGCAAATAGGATAATACCACATTAAAAAGTTTCTGCACAGCAAAGGAAACCATAGTGAAGAGACAGCCTGCAGAACGGGCAAAAGAGGTTTGCCAGCTACACCTCAGCTAGATGAGTAGCATCTAGAATTTACAATGAACTCAAAAAAATTAGAATAAAAGACCCAACCAAAACATTGGCAACTGAAGTGAACAGACATTTCTCAGAAGTTCAAATGATCAATAAATAGATGAAAACATCTTCAACATCACTGGTCATTAGAGAACTGTAAATTATAACAACACCGTGACCCCGCCCTACTCCAGAAAGAATGGCCATCACCAATAAATCTAACAATAGCAAGTGCTACTGAGGCTGCGCGGATAAAGGGCCACCTCTTCATTGTTGGTGGGAATGTGAACTAGTGCAACCACTATAGACATCAGTATAGAGAACCCTTGAAAAATTTAAAATATACATTACACTTGACCCCTTCAAGATATCTTCCTGAAAGGGTTAAACACATCACATTGCAGTGACACGTGCACGCCTGTGATTATGGCCGCGCAGTGCACAACAGCGAAGCCTGGGAGACCACGCGTCCATCAGCATGTGAATGAACAAAGAAAATGTGGTACTTACATACAGTGGAGTAGTACTCTGTCCCAAAGAAGGATAAATGAGCCATGTGTAGGAAAATAGATGCTCCTTGGATCCATAGTATTGAGTGAAATAATTCAGACAATGCAGACTTAAAAATTGTATGGTTTCTCTTCTATAAGAAACCTAAGGTATAGGCCGGGGATATAGCTCAGCGGCATAACACCTATCTGGCAAGCAAAAGGTCCTGAGTTCGATTCCCAGTACCAAAACAAACAAAAAAAAATAGAACTTAGAAACCTAAGGTATAAAGAAATCAAAGAGGGAGGCAATGGGGAGGCAGATCTTTGGCAGGAAGGAAGGGACAGGAAGCTGGAGGTGGGCAGGAAGCAGGACGTAAAAAGGATTAAAATGCATCATGTACACGGACCAACTGCCCAGGATGGACGTATTCTGCACCACAGATATGCACTAATTAAAGTGGATAATGGGGAAAGATAGACAAACAGAAGAATCAAGAATAAGCCACATCCACAGGAACAACTATTATTTTTATTTATACTTAGGCCAAACCAGTGCACTGGGTAAACAATAATCTTTTCAACAAATGATACTGAAACAGTTGGATATTCTATGTGGAAGAAAAAAGAACTTGGACACTTCAGATAAATGTCTGAAGCCATCATATCTGTGAGAAACTGTAGAAGAGAAACTTGTAACCCTGGGTTAGGCAAAATGTTCTGCAGTATGGTTAATGCAAAATACGTCAAAAGAAAAAACCGTTAAGTTGGACCACATCAAAATTAAGGTGTCTGATCTTTGTATAACACTGTTGAGAAAAGACAAGTCACGTATGAGAAAGAGGTCTTGGTGAAAATGTACCTGGAAAGGACTTATATGCAGGAAGTGCAAAAAGCACTCAAAACTCGGTAATAAAATAAAAGAAAATCACGCAGTTTAAGAATAGGCTAGTGGGTGTGGCCTATAGTTCCCACTACTCAGGAGGCTGAGGTAGGGAGATCTCTTGAGCCCGGCAGTTGGAGGCCAGCCTGGGTAATGTGGGAAGACCTTATCTCAAAATTAAAATATTTTAAAAATTGACTGGGCTAAAGATTCAAATAGACACCTTGCCAAACCACAACTCTGGGTGGCAGAAAAGCGTGTGAATGGATGGGCAGCGTTATTAGTCGTAGGGACTGGAAATTAAGGCCACAACGACACCTACTGCGCACCCAGGAACACGGCTAGAATTTAAACGATTGAGCACACCGAGAGGGGCTCAGGATTTGGAGAATCTAGAACTCTCTCATCGTACGTGGGAGAATGAAAAAATAGTACAACTCCAGTGGAAAACAATTGGGCAGTTTCTTAAAGCAGTATATATCCACCGTGTAATGCAGCAACCCCATTGCCAGATACTTATCCAAGACAAAAGGAAATGTATGTCCACAGGGAGACCTGACCATGAATTCTTACAATAGCTTTTACTGTAATACTTTTTTTTAAAAATTGGAAACATTCCAAATGCCCACCAGTAGGTAGGTAGATAAACGAGCTAGAAAATGCCGACTAGCCAGGCTCAATAGCACATGCCTATAATCCCAGAACTCAGGAGGCTGAGGCAGGAGGAGAACCTGTCTCAAAAAAAGCCAGGTGTGGTGGCACATGCATGTAATCCCAGCATTCATGAGGCTGAAGCAGCAGGATCACCAAAAGTTCAAAGCCAGCCTGGGCTACATAGTGAGCTCAAGCCAGCCTAAACTACATAACAAGACCCTGTCTCAAAACAAAATAAAAAAGGCAACTAATCTCTATCATCAGAAAGCAGATCACTGGGTGTTAAGGAAGAGAAAACAGGAGGGGTTGAAGCGCAGGGGAATTTTGGGGGGCTTGGATGTGTTCGTTATCTCGGCCATGGTGACGGTTTCACAAGTGTACATATCTGTCAAGACTTGTACCCGGGGACATAGCTCTGTGACACAGCCCCTGCCTGGCAAGCACAAGGCCGTGCGTTTGATTCCTGGTACAAAAAAAAAAAAGGCCTGTCCAAATGTACACTTGAAGTATGTGTAGTTTGCTTTTATATCAATCACACCTCAATAAAGTTATTATTTTAAACTATGCAGAGATATCATTTATTGCAAAAATTAGATGTGTGACAGAAATGTACGAAGAGAGGGCTATGAAAGTCACAGATGCACCATCTCCGGCCGCTACGCCTTGTCCCGCAGAAGTACTTAAGTGTGCACAACGCTGCATTTGTACAAGAGTACTTATTGAGCCACGGCTTACACTAGTAAACTACTGTAGTAGACAACAGCCTTCAACAGTCTGTTAACTTAATTATGAGGAATCCATACAACAAAACACAATGCAGCTATTAAAAAAAAAGTGGGAGGAGCTCCTTCCTCACAGATAACGGAAAGATCCCCAGGATGCGTTTAAAAGGACCAGAAGCAGGACAGTACATGCGGTTTTCCATGCAGAGAAAAAAGCAAAGAAACACTGGAAAATACCAGTCACAGCAGTGGAGGTAACACTGACCACACATGTAACAAAACACACCTCTCTGCAGTAAGGAAAAGCCGGGAAAGGAGGACAGAAAGGGACTTAGGCATTTACAAATGGCCAGTGAGCATGGAAATGTGTTCAGCTCATTAAGAGTCAGGAAAACACGCAGCCCAGCTACGCGTTACAGCGATGGAGCTGCTGGCCCAGCCACGGTCGAAAAGGCCACCGGTACTGAGTGCTGAGAAGCGGGGCAGCCACAGAGGCCTCCACACACCCCCGCTTGGTTCAGGAGTTGGTGCGGCCACTCTGTGAACGGTCCAGCAGTTTCTGTGGAAACTGAAAGGATTCATTCTCTGCAAACCACCTATTCCCCTCAGAGGTCTGTAACCAAGGAAGTGCTCATGCTCCTTCACCAAGACACGGTACAGAAATGGGTTCCAGGCTGCCTCATCGCTAACATCGCAAACAGCTTCACCAGCAGTTTCTGAGACAGACACAGAGACCGTAGCAGATTCAGACAGTGGAAGTGTATCCATCCTAAAACAGCTTCAGCTAGAGGTGTCGAATGAGGACCCTAACCAAACATGCTAAGCAAAAGAAACAATTACAGAAGAACAGACAGTGTGAATCCAGTACCACGACATGCACCAGTCTTTTAGAGCTGCACGGGTAGGTGATAAAACTGTACAGCAAGGAGACAACCGTGCAATTCTGAGGACCGTGGATTCCTTGGGCGAGAGCTGTGATGATAAGATAGGACCCACAGGTGACTTGGACATAGGTTTTATAGTAACTCACTGAGCACAGCACTGTACACACTATGTTTTTTCCAGTGACATATTTCACCAGAAGGGTATTTGGCTGAGATCTTCAATGAGAAGTCTCGTGCCCCCCTCCACCTTCTACCATAGGATCCCAACACCCGCACTGACGTAAACTGACTTCCATTCGTTTTTATGCATCCCTCCAGAGGTTGTTTCAATAGATGTACAAGGATACATCAGTGCATATTCTTACTGCCCCCTCTTTCCTGTACATAAGATGTAAGCACCGTGATGTTCTTCACTTTGATGTTTGTTGATTGATGGGGTCGGTGGTTTTGTTTTTTAGTTAACAACAGATATTGGAGTTCTTTTTCCATAAATACGCCCTTCCGCATCTGCACAGCTTTGCACTGCACCTTTTCTCTGTGGCTGGCCCTCTGTTGCTGAAGGACCTTTGGGCTTTTTCTAACCCTCCACTGCAAAGGGTGCTATACCAAGTAGTCCTTCGCGTGCACCTGTTATGGCTTGTTCCTAGACTCCCGCTCCCCAAGCCCCATGTGGTCATAGGTGGGCTTTTCGGAGGTGGCTGCCTCCGGGGTGTGTGATGCTAGGGCTGCTTCGCAGCACGATGCTAGGAGTAAGGTTGCCCACCCTGGGAGTGAGGGCTGCCAGCCCTAAGGGTGGGGAGCCGGGTAGGAGATAAGGGACAGGAAGAGGTTCATTGCTTGTGGTTTGCTGCTTGCTGCTTTGCTGCCTTCTGCCCCCCAACGAGCCATTTTTCTTCTGCCACACCACCCTGCCTTGGAGCCAGCTGATTGTGAGCTAAAACCTCTACAGACTGGACTACAATAAACCTTTCCTCCTTTCACTTTGTGTGTCGGTATTTTGTCTCAGCAATGAGGAGAGTAACTAAGACAACATCATTTCATGTGAGCGTGACAATGGGTGGATGCATTACAAACTGTAATAGGTATTGTCCACATTTCTTCCATAAAACCAATTTACACTTGTGTATGCAAAGTGCCTGCTTCCCCAGAGCCTGTCAGCAGTGCCATCTCATCAGACTTGGCCATTTTGCCAATCCAACTCATTAAGAAATGGTATCTTAGCATAAAGTTCATTTCCATTTCTCTTATGCGTAAGGTCAGGCTCTTACACAGAGGAATGAAAAGAGACCATTACTTCCTCTCAGGTGAACTGCTCGCATTCTTTGCAAGTCATTGTTCTGGGTTTTAAGCCAGGCCTTTTCTGTGTATAGGAAATGAATCCTTCCCTTGACCCTGCGATATTAATCGTAGGCTTCTCTCTCCAGGTTGCGATCACAGTTTACTTTTCCTCAAGCTAAACACTTTGGTTTGACCACTGGAGGGGTTGGGGAGGGGTGTTTGTTTGTTTTTAATGTAGTCAAACTTACATGCCTTCTCTTTTTGGATTCTGGCTTTTATGTCACAGCTAAGACATTCCTTCCCATTCTAAGCATATAAAGGAATCTCCCCCTGTCTTCTGCCAGTACTTCCACGACTTTAGTTTTTATACTTAAATCATCAGTTCATTTGGAAATTGTTTTGGCCGACAGTGTGTAATGGGTGTCTAACTTCATACTCCCATCAGTAATAATCTGCTGTTTCCTGGTCACTTGTTGAATAGTCTTATCATTTCCTCCTGGCTTTGCTTAGTACTTTGAGTCGTCCAATAGCAAGATTTGTGAATTTGTTGCGAGCCCTCCATGGTGGCTCGTGCCTCTAATCCCAGCACTCTGGGATCCCACCCTGGGCAATTTGGGGGCTGGATGAGACCCTGTCTCACATTTTATAAATGGGGCTAAGGGAGTAGCTCAGGGGAAAAGCCCTGGGTTCAATTCCTAGTACCATGAAAAAAAAAGGATCTGTCACAAAAAAGAGATTATTTTTTCAAAGTAATCTAATTCTGTTCCTTGTCCTCAAATGCCAAATGTACCACTGAGTTCACACAGTCTCCCATAAATATGTGTAATTGCTATGCGTCAACTAAGAAAAAAACTAGCTTTTAAAAATGTAATAGGTTTAAATGATACCTCTCCATCTCTTCACAGATTCCTACTCCAAGGAGAGTGGAAAATCTACCCCAAGTAGACCCACTCTGGTCACCCTGTTGAAGTTCCCCAGGTTACAGAGCCCCTAAGGTGCTTGCTGGCCCGCACCGGTCTCTCAGCATCCAGACTGGGCAGCTCGGTCTGCACGTCACTGCTGGGGCTCAGGGTGGTGCTCTGATGTGCTGAGCTACCCCCACCATCTCAGTACGAAGGTCTCTCTGTGTCCACTGCCTTCCCGTCTCCCTTCATCAGTGATCTGCTTTCTCTCCTAAAGCACAGCAAGAGGCTTCCCCTGCCGTTCCCTTATCTACCAAAGAGGAACGTACTGGCCTCCAAGCCTTGTAACTGAAATGTCAGTAATGAGGAAGATTAAGCTCATATCTCAGAGGAAGAGATGGAAAATCAGACACTATACGCAAACCCAGAGGTTTGTCCCAGGCCACAGTCTGTTCTCTGGGTTAATTTTCATTTCCTGAAACTCATCTACTACAACTCTAAGACTGCCTGCAGCCCCGCCTTCCCCGTCCCTTATGAAGAGACTGTCTGATCCTCAACCAACTGCCTGCTTCAAATTCCTGCCTCTGCCAGACTGGTGTGCGCATGTGTGTGGTGACGGTGTGTGCCTGTCCCCCTGCCGGCTGTCCACAGTTAGCCTGGTTCAGCAGACTCAGTTGCTGAACCTTCAGGAAAAGTTTGAACCAGAAATTCCTGGTTATGAAGATCTACTAAGTTTTAGGTTGGCCCTGAATCAAGGCCAGCAGTTTTCTGTAGCTGTTGGTTTCAAGCAGGAGCCTAAAGTGGTATCTTTCTATGGTCTGTTGGCCATTTCAGAACTTGAGAAATGTAATGGTCAATTCATTAGAAAGAAATAAATAACTAAATAAATTTTACGAGAGGACTTCAAGATGGCGACCGGGTGGGCAGCAGAGAGAGAACCTCCTGGAGGAATACCGCTCAGACAAAGGAATATAGGAATATAGCAACATGTGAAGGACAGAAGGGAAAGAGGTGGGTATCCTGAACTCAGGAAGGATCTGAAATGGGAATTGAAGCCCTCGGAAAGACTAAACAAAACCTCTTCTGGAGGAAAGTGTAATGGCCCAAGTACTCTGCTGCTTGCTAGACTGACCCCATGCTTGACCCTCGATTTACCTCAAACAGCTAAAGTCCATGTACGGTAACATAATTATTGTTTAAAGGTTCCTTGTTCTTTCTCAGAAAGAATTCAAAGAGCATTGCCCGTCCCTCCCAGAAACAGGACAGTTACCCAAGCATAACGTCCCTGCTACACCTGTGTATTCATTGTGGTTTTTGTCTTTATAAGCCCTGCATACAGTGGGCTCGGGGCTCTCACTTCTCAGCCTTGAAACAGAGGTGTGAGTGGGGGCCGTTGGGCTCAACTATTAAAAGCGCTACTAAATTCTAATTTGGCTGTTTGGGAGTTTATTGTTCTCGGACCCATCTCATTTGGGGGCTCGTCCGTCCAGGATCCCTTCTGGGGTCTCTAGGCTCCCAAAAGTCTCTCTGAGACAATAATTCCTCAGGGGGAACACTGAGAGACATTCCTCACCCCCGAAGAACTCTTTGTTTCAAAGTGACACCAAATTCACCCCGGACACAAGATCAGTAAACGCCGTCCGGGTACTTACCAGTAAGACTAGCTCTTGTTTCTTGTTTGTTGGGGCGCCCCTTGGGGGTCCTTGGAGAGGTTGGATGCAACATTAGACTCTCCAGGGACCATCCCTAGACCAAGACGTTGGCTAGGGCTTGATCTTGCTTGACAAGTGGGACTTTCCTCCCCTTGAATTAATTTATCGACTTATCATCTCTCTCTTGTCCTCTGTCTTGTTTGTGAGTGTTGTTAAAAATGAGTCAGTCTGCTTCTGCTTCTATGTCGCCTCTGCAATGTGTTTTACACCATTTTAAGGATTTCAGGCAAAGAGCAAAGATTTGGAGAACTGGTTTTTCCCAGGAAAATTGCGCACCTTTTGTGAACTAGAATGACCCTCACTCGGGGTCTCATGGCCCCCAGGGGGCACATTTAACTTTTCTATCTCTCAGCAGGTCCGAAAAGTTGTCTTTGAAACTCCTGGGCACCTGACCAAGTAGCTTACATCCAGGTTTGGGTTGATCTAATCTTAGACACCCCTCCAAGGCTCCAAAAATACAATTCAAACAGGTGGGGACGCTCCATGGAGCCAAAGAATGACTTTATTGCTGTGGCCGAGCCAACCCCACCCGAGACCTGCCTCTCCTCCCCAACCCGACGCCTGGTCTGCTCCTCCGCTCCTTCACCCTCCGCTCCCCTCCTCCCCTGCGGGAGACTGAACTCATCTCCCTCCTAGAATCTGTTTTCTTTACCCAGCAGCCCACACGGAATGACTGCCAACAGCTCCTTCAGACTCTCTTCACGTCAGAAGAGCACGTACACATCCGCGCCCGGGGACGCAAACTGGTCCTAGGACCTGACGGAAGCCCTAGCACTGACCCGGACCGACTGAACTTCGTGTTCCCTCTCACTCTCCCCTCCCAGGATCCCAATGATGACTGAGGTGAGGGGGTTCTCGATCAGTGTCGCCAGACTCTTCTGGCTGCCCTTAAGGCAGCAGCCTGGAAGCCTACCAATTTGTCTAAAGTTACAGGGCTAAGCATGACGAGTCTCTGTCTGCTTTCTTGGAGCGCCTCCTAGAACACTCCTGTAGATCCGGAGGCACCTGAGAATTGACGCGCCTTAAACTATTGCGTTTGTTACTCAGTCGACCCCAGATATTATAAAAGTTACAAAGATTAAAAGGATTTAAGGGAATGCCACTATCTCAGCTGGTAGAAGTGGCCCAAAAGGTCTTTAACAATAAAAAAGACCCATGTGAACTAAACAAGAAAATGGCCAAGGTTCTTACTGCTCTAAAAAAAAAAAAAAAAAAATTTCTAGGGGTCTTAGGCTACTGCCAATTGTAGATCTTGACAGTTGGGAAATTGGCCCCACTGCTACATGTCTCCACAGGGGGAAACCCCTCAGAGGCTCTAATCTGGACTGAGACAGAAGAACAAGCCTTTCAAAAGCTAAAAATAGCACTGGTGAGTGCTCCAGCCCTGGCCCTGCCTGACCTGACTGAACCCTTTCAACTGTATGTGGCAGAGAGTCGAGGCATTGCAAAGGGAGTACGGACACAGTGTCTAGGACCATGGAAGAGACCTGTGGCCTATCTCTCCTAGTGATTGGACACCACTGCCTCTGGATGGCCAAACTGCCTGCGGGCCATTGCAGCCACGGCCCTCCTGACCAAGGAGGCAAACAAATTAACTTTTGGACAAAAACTTCAGACTGTGGCTCCGCACGCAGTCAAAACTCTGTTACGGTCTCCCCCACAGACAGATGGCTATCCAATGCCCACATTGTTCAATACCAAGCATTGTTGTTGGATCCTGACCATACTGAGTTCCTGTCCACTACAGCCTTAAACCCAGCCACCCTCCTGCCAGATGATGACCCACAAGTGCCTCTACACAGTTGTGCAGACATCATAGACTCCACCTCCAGCCTGCGAGAGGACCTGACAGACGTCCCCCTCAACAACCCTGATGCCACCCTTTTCACTGATGGCAGCAGCTATAGCTGTGACTCAAGCTTTATCTTCTAGCTGCTATCTGGCTCCCCCAAAGAGGTGGCAATCATACACTGTCAGGGACATCAAAAAAAGGATTCCCCTGTTGCCAGAGGAAATGCCTTTGCCGACCAAACGGCAAGAGCTATCGCCTTAAAACCAGTGGGGCCAATAGCTCCTCCCCGTGCTTCCTCCTCTGCTCTTGCCCGAGTTGTCATATTCAGATTCGGACTTGAGGCTAGCGCAACAGGTAAAGGCAAAACCTTCCCGTCCAGAACACTTAAGGGGCACCAAACCGGCAGAGCTTTTTTCAGGAACAATATTTTATTTCCAAACTGTCACAGCTGATGAAGGCTTTTAGCCTCAAATGCCCACAGTGCATCCGAGTGAACCCCAAGTAGGCACCCCAAGACTCTTGAGTCTGACAAGGAAGACTGTACCCCGGAGACCACTGGAAATTGGACTTTACTAAGATGGGATTAGACAAATACCTCCTAGTTTTCATAGACCAAGATTTAGCCACCTTAAAACAGTCAGTCAATAAGCTAGAGGAGTCTCTCGGGTCATTGGCTGAGATGGTTTTACAAAAGGAAAGAGGTTTAGACCTACTCTTTCTAAAACAGTGGGATTATGTCTAGCCCTAGGAGAAATTTGTTGTTTCTATACCAACCATTCTGGAGTAATCAAAGTTTAAGCCAACTAAAAAAAGAGATTGCAAGAAAAATATAAATAGAGGAGACATAAACAAAATTGGTTCCAAAATTTGTTTTCGACCTCCCCATGGTTAACCACCCTCATAATAGCTTTAGCTGGATCACTAACGCTATTACTTATAGCGATTACGGTTAGTCCCTGCATTGTAAAGTGTTTGCTAAAATATATTCAGGGGAGGATTCAATCTGTCAAACTGATGATACTCCAAACTGGGTATAAAAACCTCCCCAATGAGGATATAGCTGATGAATCTATGATTTGATTCATTAACAAAAACCCATGGGGAATGTAATGGCCCAAGTACCCAGCTGCTTGCTAGACTGACCCCATGCTTGACCCCTGATTCACCTCAAACAGCTGAAGTCCATGTACGGTAACATAATTATTGTTTAAAGGTTCCTTGTTCTTTCTCAGAAAGAATTCAAAGAGCATTGCCCATCCCTGCCAGAAACAGGACAGTTACCCAAGCATAACGTCCCTGCTACACCTGTGTATTCATTGTGGTTTTTGTCTTTATAAGCCCTGCATACAGTGGGCTCGGGGCTCTCACTTCTCAGCCTTGAAACAGAGGCGTGAGTGGGGGCCGTTGGGCTCAACTATTAAAAGCGCTACTAAATTCTAATTTGGCTGTTTGGGAGTTTATTGTTCTCGGACCCATCTCAGAAAGGATCGGAGATCTGCCATGGCGCAGTCGAGGGAGAGGAGAAGGAGGAAGTCACCGCTCCAAACACACCCTTGGCCCACACCCTCGTTCCGGCATTCGCAGCTTCAGCTTCGGAGACCCACGCTCACGGAAGCCTCCCGACTCGGCCAGAGGAGAGCGGAGTTCCGAGAGCTGGTCCAGGGCAGGAGAGAGGTGGGTGCAGCCAGGAAAGGAGGCAATGGCGGTCGGGAGCAGTTGTCGAACCCAGTGTGAGGATGAGAGGTGGCGACAGCCACTGGGGCAGAGTCCCCACCCTGGGCAACCTTCCTAATCAGCGCCTGGAGAGAATCAATGCAACTAGTACACAGCCCACCATACCCGGCTCTGCGCCTGCCCCAGGTGGTGGTCCCCTGCCTCTCCGCTGGGTGAGCAGCTACCGGAGGAGAGCAGTGGGGAACCTCGGCAGCGAGCCACGGCAGCTCCGAGGGACCCGGCCAGGGAGCGGACGGGGGCTCCCACACTGCAATGGGAGGGAGATGCAGATGGAGGTGGATCGCGTGGCTCCACGCCCTTCTCACTCCAACATCAGGCAGGAAGCACGAGCTGGGCTGCCGAGACTCAGCTCCCACCCTGAACTCTCTCTGGGAGCAGCTTGAGTCTCCGCGGCTTGAGCAAGCACTGCCTGTTCCTGGCAACAATGGGATGAATCCATGGTCGTCAGGACTCACCCCAAACTATTAATGTGAGCACCAAGAGGGTCTCCTTACAGCTTGCACGTAGGAACCTTGCATGAACCCACAGCAACAAATTGGATGAAAAGTAGCAGACCGGGAGTCTGAAAAACAACATACTCTATACAGCAGACCTGAGAAAATCCTCCAACTCTATTCTAGAACTAGTCTTTAAACTCAGTTCATACCCTGAACTAACACAGTGAGAACGGGCCAGGGAGATTTCAAGCCCTCATACCAAGCATCATAAATTCGTCCAGTGCCCAGCTGCAAGGGGTGGGGAGCAGTAATACTGGAGATCAGGAGGAGGGAGGAGGAGAAGAAAGGGCCTCTGGCATCGAGGCAACGGGACAGAGCTGAACGGGTCACCAAGGGCACCCTGACAGGGGCGCGTGCCCTGCAGCTGCTCCACTGTGGGCCCCATTGAGGGCGCCCCATGGACTGGACCCCCCCACACCCATAGCACGGCAATGGGACGGAGCCGGTTGGTCCGCTGTGAGCATAGGTGCTTTTCCACCTCCAACCATGGCAGTTTGTATACACCCATGTATGCTATAGTATAATCTGAGGCAGCTATATCTCTTCCCAAGGCAAGAGTTCAGGGGTATAGATAAACCCAGGAATACAGTTATTATCACAGGGAAGATGACTGATTGAGTGGTAGGGCAACGGAGATGAGGGAGGAGAAAATTGAATGATCAAACAGGCCATCGTCTGTGTAACTGAGTAACAAATGTGAAGGTAACATTATGTAGGACAGCATCGAGAGCTAATTCCCTTCTATGTTCTCTATAATTTTGTATTTCCTCAATTGTTTTTGTGTTAACAGAAGTGGAGATAACTTTGTTATGCAGCATCCAGTGCTAATTCCCTACTATCTTCTCTATAATTTGGTATTTCCTTTAATGTTTATGTGTTAACTAATGTGAAGATAACATTATGTAATACAACATCCAGTGCTAATTCCCTACTATATTCTGTATAATTTTATATTTTCGGTATTGTTTATGGATTATTCTGGTTCATATGTCTCCATTCTTTTGTCTTTAAAAAAAAAAAAGTTTTAGGATCACAGGAACCATAAAGTTGGTTGGCAAGTAGCCAGACCTTAGGTGCAATTTAGTATAATATTGGGTCCCCCACACACTGAAGTGTTGTGCCCCATAAAAATACAGTGACAGCACATGACAGCTGAGGACCTGCGTTAGGAAATAAGGTTATGGCCTTATGAATACGCCCTTCACTGAATTTAATGGACACAAACGGAGGGACAAAGAAAGACACACAAATCGGCTCAGGCGCAGAGACGGGAGAGAAGCACAGAACATAAATCACGGGATGGGAGCGTCAGGCACTTGGTTTTCTCCGGAAAGGTCGCTTTCTCCTCTGCCCCACGGCTCATGCAGCCCACCTTGGGGAGCAGCTTCTTCTGGGTCCAACCCGTGGCCCTCCTGTGCAGGTGGTCTCATGTGCAGGAAATCTAAATCAGTAGACCGCTAAGGAGAACTTTGTCTCTCAGTGGTGTGGTGTGGTGAAAACAGGACCAAGGGAGAACCCAAGCATTCGGGTTCTTTTAACATGTTGCATGACCGGCACCTCATTTGATGCTTCTCCAAGCCCTGATTTCCTCACCTGTAACAAGAAACCTCGCTTCCTTCTACACTCACAATAGGGTTAAGGATTGAATGAGTTCACATGTACAAAAGGGCTTCTTAAAATGATGCGGGAGCCGGGCGTGGTGGCGCACGCTTGTAACCCCAGCACTCGGGAGGCTGAGGCAAGAGGACCAGCGTCAGTTTGAGGCCAGCCTGGGCTACGTAGTGAGTTCAAGGCCAGGCTGAACTGCACAGTGAGACCCTGTCTCAAAAAGACAAAAAAAAAGGTCACAGAACAGTGATTCAGATTGGCAGGGCAGGAAGAAACCCATATCAATCATGCAACATCTTAGTTTTTTTACTGTTTGGAAACTGCCAGTCTGGGGGTGTCGGGCAGAGCTGAAGGAGTCCCTGCCTTCCGGATGCAAGCTGAGCGCTTTCCTGAGCGGCCGTGTCACAGGCCGTGGCTGGCACGCAGACAGCTGACCGAGGCCCTCGAGTGGCTTGGGCTGGTGGACTCAGACCCCACTAATCCACAGCTGAGGGTTGACGCTGTTGCTGCCCTTTGAGACAGAATGGGTGCCGCCCCTTTCATCCCTCTCTCTGGGGGCAGCGTGGAGGGTGGCTTGGTTAGGCCCTCAGCTGTCATGACGTTCCCTGTCGCTTGCCTCAGGGTGTCCCTACCAGTCAGGGGTTACTTCCCAGTCCCACTCTCTCGGCCAGCTGCTGTCTGCCAAGAACTTGAACCCAGCAGCAATCGGTAGGCTTGGAAAGGAGGGCTTGCATTTAGATCAATTTTTAGCCTATCAGGAGACTCAAATTTAGACCAATCACAGCCTCACATTTGGACCAATGTGGACCAATCAGCAGGCTTTGATATGGGGCCAGTCGCAGGCCTGCAGCTGCTATAAGCAGCATTTCTCCCCTCTGCCCCTCTCTCTCCCCCCCCCCCCCCCCCC
>PVLD010021107.1:0-32280 GCA_004027595.1 Dinomys branickii | reverse complement strand
TGACTAAATTTGCATGTCTGTATATGGGTCCATACATCTACAATTCGAAGATATCAATGGATAAAGCAACAACTACTGTTGAGACCATATCACCTTGTCTATAGATTAGTTGTGATTGTACTATTTTCTATGATGATGGGTGTCTGTTTGTCAATATGTTTTTGTACTTTTATGTTTCTAAAATAAAAAAAAAAAATGCAAAAACTTGAGCAGGACCTTGGGAAATATTTTCCCAAGTAGTAAATTATGTCAGTCAGGAGAACTACCTTGTCTTTACTCTGGCATTTATTGTACGAGTGTGGAGTCTGCAGCTGCAGCCTACTTTTAGTTCATCAGGTTTGGAGCCAAAAGTTCTTGGCTACAACCTTATCTTTGAGGAGTCACAGCTTTACAGGCCTCAGCAGTGACCAGTGACTCATAGAGGTTCACTTATTATGAGTCTGCTGCCCATCTCCAGATAAGGTGCCTAAGCTTCAGACAACTCACAAGTAGACATGAAAAGCCAACAGGTTAATATTAAATCCCTCTCAGAGCCCCTTTGTAGTGGTTTCTATCACCGGCCCTCTCGTCTGTTTAAGGACTAGTGAGAGGGAGGCATTGAGATGGAAACCTGGGTGAAAATGGAGGGTGTGATGCTGCTTGATTGTGGTAGGGGCTGGTTCCCTCACCTTTCTGAACTCATGTATGAAATGGGAACAATGATCCTTCTCTGACAGATGCTGTGAAGATCAGAAGGAGGAGTCTCCAACTTACTTGTCCATGTTTGGACATGACCCAGTCACCCTGAGCTGTGTGGACCCAGGCACCTTCTGTTGGTTCAGTAGTGAGCAGGGGCTTCCTCTGGGCCCTTCCAAGGATCAGGTTGGGCTCCAGGGTCCATTCCTGCTCACAGTCCTTTCTGAGAAGCAAGAGCAGAGAAAGTCCTCTAGCAAGTCAGCTATGTGGCTTAGTGTCTTGGGTTGGTGACAAAGCTGTGGACTTTGTGCCCTCTCACAGGTGAATTAGAAGCAGAGCAGGGGGCTAATGTCCATGGGACTTGTGGTTGCATCTAAATCATTTTTTGAAGGAGGGACAGCTGGTGACTACACAGGAACCACATACTACCGTTTGCCATGAACTCATATCACTGACTGGCATTCTATAATCATTCCCTAAAGATCTAAATTTTCTTCTTTTAATAGATACATAATAAAAGGACATGTTTCTGGATAAGTGATATCATTTGCAGTTAAAGAAGCTGAAGCAAAGAGAGAGGAGCATGACTTTAATCCCCTAACTCAGGGGAGGAACCAAGACTCAAACAATTGGTGGGCACTTGGAAAACAGAAAAACCTGTGCCCTAAAGGTGACTTGGGGGAGGATGGAAGATTTCATTCTGTGGGAAGATCCTTCTCAAACAGAGAAGGACCTTTGTTCACAAATCAGCTTAAGCCCAGGTGTCTTGGAGAGTCACAGATACAGGTAAGAATAATGAGGGAGAGAGAGACAGGCTGGAAGACAGGAGGAACATTTGTGTTCTTTCTGGAAATAGAGGTTTTCCAGGAACTCAGTTGCCAACTCTTGGCTCCCTTTGTGGCCCGTGTTTCCTGTTATGATACTTGCTGGTGTCTTTCCCCCTTGCAAGAGAGAGAGAGAGTCTAGGAACGCATAGATCAAGTTAATCCTGATTATAGTTCTGGACAAAACGTTTTCCCCATGACCCACCTGCGTACATGCAGAGCTGAGCAATATCTGACCAAAAGGTTAAGGCACCAAATGCAGGAAGAGATCATGAAACTCTTCATCCCGTTGCACTCATCCACTGGACAGCACGTCCAAGAGAAGCGTCAGTGCATTCAGCAGAAAAAGGCTTCAGGACCCTGGCTTAACTCAGAAAATTGTTACCATGACACACGCCATGCAGGTGGAGTCTCCAAAGCCGGCTGGAGACTGATAATGCATTGCCCAGCTGTGTGACCTCAGAGATTAGTTATTTCCTGTCAACTCAGACCAAGCAAAACTGCAGGATTTATTTGAGTTTTATCTTGGTGGCAGTTTGACCTCTGTGATCACCTTTCTTGTCTAATGGTTATTTTTTGTCATTTTGTCCTGTAACCCCCTTTGTAGTTTGTCCCTGTTTTACCAGCATGACTTTCCTTTGACAGCCAAACCACTGTGAGCTGCAGAAACTGTCAAAGGTCCAAAGGGCTGTGACCTGCTTGGATGCGGGTCCGTGATCAGAGGTCTTAACATTCCCAGATTGGCAGAACAGTCTCAGGGTGGTGCATTCAGGATCAGTCTGCCAACAGAACTTGGAGGGGAGGTAAGGGTCTCTTACTTCCCAGGACTAAAGCAGATAACCATTTTATGGATACTCACAGATCTGCTACAGAACAGCTTAACCTGACAAGATAGACTTCCAGTGTTAGGGACTTGATTTAAATCTTTGGTCCAGAAGCAGAATCCACTGAAAGATGATCCTTGTCTTATTGGAAAGTAGCCCTTGCACTGTTCCAAGGCATCAAGCAGACACCAGCAGTGACACCTAAGAAAGGCAGAAGGTCAACACCAAGACACATGGGCACCACCCTCATAACTCATAACCTGCCACCAGATTCATCCAGAGCACAATCTTGTCTACTTTACCTGTGATAGGAAAAATCAGATCTGAGTAGCAACTGTCAACCTCGGAATGGTTCAGAACTAAGTAGAATGGGGACAAAAATGAAACCCATAATCCTCATTTTTCCATGGTGAAGCAAGACAACTTTAGTGCATGTGTAATATTTAAGACAATTGTACGCATTGGCAGAGTGGACAGAGCAGATTCCAGTTTATATTAGGTAAGTGATGAACTTCAATGCGTGAATTTAATTTGAAAGGCTGCTTACTAATTAATAAGGATGCTGAGTGGCAAAGGAGCTTTTATCCTGGGAAAGGCAGCAGACTCCAGTTCAGTAGACACCCAAATTGGGGTGTGCATGCAGCAGAGTAAAAAGAGACACTTGAGGTTAGGAGTGCTCTAAGAGCTCCCTGTCCACCAGGCAGATCTAAGAAGGTGCCAGGGGCGCCAACAACCTCCACTTGTCCTGCTCCCAGCAGTCAGGAGACAAAGGAGACTTTTGACTGGCATCTCCACTGTGCCACCAAAATTATAGTACCTACCTGCATGGAAAGGACTTTGGGGATTTGTTCACAGAATTACCATAGGATCTAGAATTCAGGTTCTGGATATACAACCAAAAGAATTGAAAGGAGAGAGAGAAACAGATACTTGCATAAAAGCACTATTCAAAGAGGACAAATGCTGTGTATTGCTGGATGGATGAATAAGCAAAATGTAACATGTGCAGGCAGCGGAATATTACTCAGCCTTAAAGACGAAGGGAGTCTGACCATGCCATAGTGTGGTTGAACCTTGAAGGCATTATGCTCAGAGAAGCCAGATGCAAAATGAGAAAAGGTGTTTGATGCTCTTCGCATGAGGTATTACAGCAAGGAAATTCATGCTGCCAGGCAGCAGAGCTGTAGCTGCCAGAGGCGGGAGCAGCTATGTAGAGCTGTTACTGAAGGGGTTCTGAGTTTCAGTTTTGCAGGATGAAAGTGTTCTGGGGATGATGACGCTGATGGTTGGGCAACAATGTGAATTCAGCTAAAGCTGCTGAGCTGCACACTTAAAATGACTAAGATGGTAGATTTTCACTTACGTATCTTTTACTACAACTTGAAGACTTTTTCTGCACGTGGGGTTGAGCACAGGGCCTTGTGCCAGCTACACAAGCCTGCCCCACAGACCTGGATTCCTGCCGCTTTTAATTTTTTTTTAATTTGAAAAAATGTCTCACCATATTGTCCAGACTGACCTTGAACTTGAAAACCTGCCTCTCATCCTCCCGACTTGCTGGGGTTGCAGGTGTGTGCCACTGTGCCTGACTGTAATAATTTCTATAAAGCATAGGATCACTCACCAGTGAGATTTGGCATTCCTTACTGCTTGTTACCAGCAGGGGAACTCATGCCACTAATTTGGAGGCAGAGCCCACTCAAAAGCGAAACTGAAACCTCCTAGAAGGAATGTCAGCTAGATTCCACCCTCATCCCCACTCCTACACTGGGCTGGCCTGCACGGAGAGCACCACTATGGCGGAGCACGCATCCTACAACTCCTGTCCTGCAGGGCCTGCTGGCTCTGACAGGGAACTTTGGCTCTGTGTGGCCACAGTATCTCCTCCATCCTCTTCAGGTCTTGTAGCTAATTCTGACTAGAAGGAGTTAAAAACAAACTTTACTGATGGGTGAGATTCCCCTGAGAAGCAAGTCAAAGAAGGGGATAGAAAGAAAAACAAACAAGCAAACAAAAAACAGATAAAGAAAGGCACCAAACGACCTTGTGAGTTACACTAACGGACCAGAAAGAGCACCTCAAATCGGACCTCCCAGGGATAGAGGGGAAGTCATGTCACTCCCAACCTGCTGGATATACAATATGCCGAGTTCACTTTCCCAAAACCCAGCAATCAATTTCAAGGAATGATGGAGGTTATGAGTAGGAGATTTTATTGAGACAGACACAGCTCTAGAGAGAGAGAGGAGGGGACTCAAAAAATGGATGGGCTCGGACTCCGCTTTAGAGAGGAGGTTTCATGGAGCAAAGTCGTGAAGTGGGTACAAAATCGTGAGGTGGGTGCAACATGGGACAAAACTACGATCCACCAAAAGGTGACAAGTACAGCCGCTTAGGGAATGTTGATCCAGGGGGGAGCAAGTCATATAACAAGTGTCCATGGAGAGAATAAGGATCTTTATTGGAAGAGATGAGTCAGGAGGCCTGGTCACCCACCTGGCTGACTGATTCCTGTCTGGACCTCAATGGACCAGGCAGTATCCATTACATATATTGCTTATGCCTTGGGAAGATGTAGACCTAGTCACTGCATCTTTCTCTTGAAGGCTGGTGTTTAAGGAATGTGCCTATGGCCACGATTATAATGTGTTCTTTCTCTCTTTTTTTTTTTGAGACAGAGTCTCGCTATGTAGTTAACACTGGCTTTGAGTTCAATTTGCAGTCCAGGCTAGTCTCAAATGCACAGTGATTCTCCTGCCTCAGTCTCCTGAGTGCTGGCATTATAGACGTGCGCCACCACATCCAGTTGTAATGTGTTCTTTTCTGTGCTGACTCCTTTGAGGGCTGTTGAACCCTGTTGACTGACTATACTATTTCTAACTTAGCTGTCTAAAATAAGCTGACAGGCAGAACACACAAAGCAAAGTGCACAAGTGGTGAGCTGCACCCACTTCCAATAAAATAGAGAGGAAGCAAAGAAGCTGACTAATTGTAAGGCAGTATGGGGCAGGAGATATAGCTGAGCAGTGCAGCACGTGATGGGCAAGGGTGAGGTCATGAGTTTAATTCCTGGTACCAAAACCAAAACCAAAACAACCCTAGAAATATATCTCATGTACCGTGAAGGCAGTGTGTCCTCACACCTGTGCACTAACATAACATGTACCCTTCTGTACATGTGCATTCACTCTGGCGTCACTGTATTATTCACTCTAGGATCACTGTAGAGTGTAGTAGGTATCCGCATGTCCCCTTCCTAACTCTCGGCTAACCAAGAGTAAGGCAGCCCCTTGCCAGCTGGCTGCCCATCCCAAAGATAAGGCCTTGATAAGGTCCACCAAGGACAAGTAAACAGACAGAAAGAAGGTACACATAGACCAGGGGAAGAAATGATGTGAGGCAGAGGTACCTGGAAACCAATCCAGTTATGGCAAATTCCGGGTGGAGCGGAAATGGGCACACTCACCTCCCCCATGAAACAGCTGAGAACAAAGGGCTCATGGGTCCTCCACTTTGCCGGAGCCCCCGGCGCTGATCCTCATCAGGGTGGCTGTCTATCTACTGCTTTTTCCCCGCCCATGTCCTCTTTACAGATAAAATTTCTTCTTTCTGTTAAATGTTTTCCCTCTGATTTACTCGGGGCTGAGTTTTGATCCCAGGAGGCTGCTGAGCTCCCAGAGGCAACAGTGACACGTCCTGCCCTCGGGACAGAGAAAGCCCAGTGGGCGGCGAGCACTGTGGCAGCTCTGAGGGGCAGAGGAAGGGAAGTGCATCCCAGATGCCCGTGGGGCTGTGATCAGCCTTGTCCTGAGCTCTTCAGAGGCTGTTCTGTGTTTCATGCTCATGTCAACTCCAGGTGGATGGTAAAAGTTTTACAGAGCACCATGTGCAGGGCAGCTCAGGCTCAGGGGTAGAGAGCAGGAAGAATCTGGTCTGACTTTCAAGTTGGGGGCTTCAACCTTCCCCAGGTTTCCCAGGTAAGACAGAGGAGGCAGGAAGAGGGAGACCCAGTCTCACCTTCCTTCCCACCAGGACTTCTTCGAATGGATTCTCCATGGTCTGGGAGAAGGGTCAGAGGACACATAACTAGAATTAGGTGAGAAGCGCACACTGCAGTCTGCAAGGCACTTCTTTTGAAGAGGTGCAGAATTATTGCATCATCTCACTGCAGAGGCAGAGAAACTGAGGCAGAGGCAGGGACAGTGGTTTGCTCAAGATCACATAGCAAGTCAGCGAAGGAAACCAGTTCAGATGTGCTTCTGACTCCCCTGAGGGTAACAACCACATGCTCCAGACAAAACACAGAACAACCATGTCTGGGTTGGGGAGAAGGAACAAGACAGGGAGATTTTGAGGATGGTGGAATTAGGGGATGCAGCTGTGCTCAGCCATGGTCAGACATGATGAGCTTCACCTGGGTGTCCAGCGGGGCTGCAGGTGCCAGCGTCTGTTGGGGGAATGATGGCTGGAAGAGCTGGAGTCCAGAGGGTGAGCAGGAAGGTAAGAGAAGCCTCGGTCCCTGGGACCCTGGAGAAGGTTCAGAAGGAAGGGAATCCACGAATGCGGTGGCCAGGTGAGCCAATGAGTCAGCACAATAAAGGCTCCATATGTCAGTGCAGGGAAGCAGCTTGGCCTAACCACAGCCATCCTGAATCCTAACTGACCTCTACCTGCCCCTGAGTACCCCTGACCTTCTTTTATCTGCAGTTTGCCAGAATACCATAGATAACACAGCCATTAAAGTGGCATGTGGAGCTTTACTTCCAGGACCTGGTGACGTCAGCACTGGAAATATGCCTGACCTATTTAAGTTTGCTTGAGGCAAAATGAGAGCCTTTCAGACTTGGCTGAAACCCCTCTGTCCTTACCCTGCATAAGGCCCTCTGCCCCCCACAGGGTGGAAACGCCCTGCTCTGACTGCTGCCCGTGGTCGTGCTTCTGTGTATAGGTGCCCATTAGTGACTGTGCTCAGGCAATCCTGGAGCCGTCTGCTGCTTAATCTCATGACACCTTGGTCTGTTAAGTCAGTTCATTCACACCTGATTTTCTGGCAGAACCAGTGAATTTTTAAGTCAGGAAAAGCCGTATGGATGTGAGATACCTCTGGACCGGCATCCTTTTCCCCAGCTGTCGGGGAAACTGAAGGTCTGGCGGGCGGCATCTCTTCATCGCCAGCTAATTGATGTCTACATTGCACTAAGGTCCTTAATCCAGCCTTCAAGTCTGATTTCACTTTATTCCCTCCCCTCTCCAAACAACCACTGTTTTTCCAACACAGCATTTGGAGTTTCACTGGAATTTCCTTGGTCCCTCATTACAGCCTGGGCCTAGAGGTCTGGCCATGTGCCAAGTTCTCCACCCAGTTTGGTGTCAACACAGTTGCCACCACCACCACCAGTGCGATCCCCATCCCCATCCCCACCATCACCACGACCACCTCCACCACCATTACCGTCACCGTCACCAACAAGAAGTCAGTGCCTGACTGAAGCAAGGTGAGTTGACAGTAGGAATACAGGGCTAGCAGCCACCATGGAATAAAGACTCTTCTTGAGACCCAGGAAAAAGGGTCCAAGGGAACCTGGCATGTGCTTCCCATGTGAGCCAAACAGTCAGCAAAATGAAAGATCAGTGTGTGAGCGTGGGCATCCAGCGTGACTGGATCCAGCAGTTTTGAGATGTAATTGACAGCATTGTCCCTGACTAACCCTGGCCCTCTCTTCCTTGCATATTATCCCACCATACTATAGAAAAGCATAACCTACAGAATGACATATAGGGCTGTACTACCGGATCCTGGTGATGTGTGAGCCAGGAATGTACCCAATTCCTGCATATTAGCTTGAGATAAAGCATTGTCGCTTGGATGAATTCACTTTTATTTTGCTCACTCTATAATCCCTTTAACCTGACACAAGTTGTGGAGACCCACCGTCTTACTGTTGCCTTGGACCGTGCTTCTTTCTGTAGTTCTCCACTAATGGTGACACACCTTGCACTCCTGGATCTAGCTCTCTGTTAGTTTTTAAAATTGTGGATGTTTCTGCTTCTTTAGTTGGTCTTGGGGCACCTTACCCTATGGAAGTTGGTGAATTTGCATTCACTTTTCCCAGAACAAGCAGTTAATATTGACTGAACAAAGATCTATGGAACACCAGACAGGAGAGCCAGGTGGATCTGACATGTGATCTCACCAACACGCTCTTTCCCAGAAGTTGATGGAACTAAGGCCCAGATAGGCTGTACCTCCTGACCCTCACCTGGTTGATCTCTACACACTCTATCGCTTCTTGACCCATTCTTTATACCTGATTTCACTTTCCTCCCCTCCACCCTAAGTCCATCTAGGATCCAGTGCTGCATTTGAAATACCACTACATCCCCCAGAAGAGTGGGCTGGGAATACAGCACAGGGTCCTGAGTTCGATTCCCAGTACCAAAAAAAGTTCAGGTTAAAATGAGAAGAATCTACTAAAGTATTGATCTCCTCTTAAATATATACAGCAACTGGGGAGGAAGTAAAAGTTTTTTTTTAAAACAAGATAATTCATCTTTGTCAGACTTGTAATTTCTTGGGAGAAACTCAGTCTTAAGAAAGTTAAGATTTATTTAAACATCTGTTTTAAAGTTTTTAAAAAAATGATCACTTCATAACTTTGGTTAAATAAACACTATTATTTTAGGCTATCAGAGTATATTTAACATCCTGTGTGTCTACGACTAGGTGGACATGTGTGTACCTGAGGACTAATTGTACTACATGAATCTGAGCTTTGTCTAAATGTGCAAAGTTTGTAAAATTCAAAGTACATAAATTTAACATGTGTAAGCCAACCAATAAGTACTCTCTTTTGTACAATACACATTGCAATTGGGGCTTCAAAAGTGAGCAGTGAAACCTGGCATTTGTGCCGCTTGTAGTTTTACTATTCAAGTGGGAGAAAACCTGCCCTTTGGATGATTCTGCATTTAAAACATGGTCTACACTGGTGCTAGTGAACCTTTTAAATCTTGCAGTGATAACAAACAGCTCACTGTGACATGCATGCCATAGGTTCATCACCAGTGGTCTATACCTGTTGGCTTTAACTAAATAAGCATTTTGTACTGGAAAATGAGATGCATTTATATATTATGTCATAAATCTACCAATTAACAGCATTTCCTAAGCTTTAAAAGCTTTCCTTTGATTGTTGTCAGTGCTGCTCTTTGTAGCCCTGTTCAAGGATTCCAATTTTTGCAATCACTGTAGGGAACAGGTACATGTACAGGACACATTTCAGTTCTTTTGTCACCACCCGTGTATAAAAAATTTCTAAAATGCAAAGCTTAGGAGAACACCTTACCTTCTGGTGTCCTCCTAAGTAAAACTGTTTCAATGATACATTTTCAGGTTTATGTTTATGTGTTCCTAGATGAATTTTGATAATCAGCTATCCCTCAACTCTGAATTCTTGGCAGTGACATTCCAATAACTAAAAGTCACCGTAAATATACATCTGTAAACAAGTGCCTCCTGCTTAAAGGAACTTTGGCAGGTATTCTTAGATACAACTTTCTGACACACTAAATATGTTAATATGTTTCTTTATTCCATAATCTTATGCTAACTAGATTTGTTTTGCTCTTATTATTTTTATTTTGTATTTCTTTGTAAAACTTTGTAATTGTCATCTGTCAATATTCCCCAGCAGTATGACTTCCAGTAGACGACAGAAGCACTACTTTAAGATTGGAGACCATCACTTATAGATATGTTGGAGCTCCCGATATAACCCTATTAAATGGAAGGGGTAATTGTCCTCCAATCTCATTTTATGTTTCAAAGTGATCCTGATATCCAGAGAAAATTAGAACAGTTAAAATTAGAACCCACTACTCCCACTTCCAGACTGGTGGCACTAGCTTCTGTGTGTTTCACTCCAAGTTGGAACTTGGAGGCCAAAGCCAAGGAAGATAAAAGGGCTAAGAGGATCCAGGGATGACAAGACCTGTAGCTCTACTGGGTCATCGAACCTCCTGAGCAGGGAGTTTGCATGGACCCCAGAGGACAGGAGCCCATCAGTGAGCATTCTGCAGAGAAGGGTCATCAGAGGGGAAGGTCCCGAAGCTTCCCAGGGAGGCCACATGGTCAGCCAGACGCTGACCCACCCCGGCAGGTGGTGCAGCTGGGAGAGGAAAAGAACCGAGGGAGCCGCGAGGCTCCTCACAGGGCCCCCAGGTGACGTCACGACTGACCTCACCAGTACAGAAGGAGGTTCGTTTTGATTAAATACTCAGTCTTAAGCATTCAGCAGGAAAATGAAGGCAGAAAGTGTTAATGACATAAAAAGAGAGAGAGAGAGCACTACCTGGATCTGGAAAGGGGCTCTAAACAGCGCCAGCTGTCACAGGAGCTGCTACAAAGACACCAATCAGGACTATTAAGAGAAAGGGTGGAGACTTCCAGTAATTTCCCAGCACCCCTGTGCACCTTAACCTTTGAAGAGAACAGTCAACTGTCCGAAGAGTAACTCAGGCTTCTCTGTGCTTTCAGTGGCTGCCAAATACTCTGGGTCCACGTGACTTTTAAAAAATTAGTAAATGAGAGAGACAGAGAGAGAGAGAGACAGAGACAGAGACAGAGACAGAGACAGAGAGACAGAGAGAGAAAGTGATTGTTTTCTCCTTAAGTTTAGGGAGAATAAAGTCAGAGGAGAAAATGACACAATTGGTGACCACCATAGGGACAATGGACAAACAAAATCCTGGGCCCTCAACCTGTTACTCATGAAAAGCATGATTGGTCTCTTCTTTCGAGGCCACCAGAGATTTGGAAGTGATTTCTCTTAAAAACTACAACTCTTCACTTGGGCTTATGGATGCCCAATGAGTGACCACTGGCAGGACAAAGTTTGGCTTTCATGTTGTGAAATTCTGAGTCACATCCTTCTCAGTTCTGATATAGCAGTGGTAGTCCCTTAGATTAACATCTGTCCAAATGGTGGTCAGGAAGGTTTCTTAGCCCTAGTTTACCTGGCCTGTCACATGCCCCTTCAAGACCAAGAGAGGAGATTTCTAAGGCTACTCAGCCACACCCAGAAATCTGCATGGCCCCAAACAGACGGTCCCCTTGGATTCTAGCAGAGCCTCAACAGAGCCATCTCATAGGAATCAAACTGTGCCCCAGGGCACAAAAATTTCTCCAGAGCTACAGAACCAGTACTGAGATAATGCTCACCAGACCCAGGCTACCACAGCACCCCAGACACCTGCTGTTTGTTCTTCTTCTTGTTTTTTTTTTTTTTTTTTTTTTTTTGCAGTACTGGGAATCAAACTCAAGACTTTGTGCTTGCCAGTCAGGAGCTTATGCCTCTGAGCTCTATCCCGAGCCCTGTCTGTTCCTGTGAGAGCAGGCCAGTTTGATCCCCTCTTTAGACCTCTTGCCCACTCTGCTCCTCCAAGTGAAGCTCTTTTCCTAACTTCCCTTATGTTCCTTTGTTAGGAGACCCGCTTGCTCTTTCTCAGGGCTGTGTGCCCCTTTTCATCTTCTCCTACTTTCCAATGAAAGACTTTTGTGTATGTGTTAAATCCAAGGTGAATCTTCAGTCTTAATTTCCACTAGCACTGAAGCAAGAACCCACACGAGTCAGTGACAAAGGCAGAACCACATGATTACACATATGTAGCGTCTATGCAGCTGTCATGCCAATTATCTCTGGCTGTTTTACTTTAATTGTATTTCTAAACCCCAAAATCAAGGCTTCCAAAATGCAAAGCTCTGGAGAGCACTGTACCAACCTGATGTCTTCCAAATTAAAAGTGTTTGTAGCCATAGCCTTTTCAGAGCTTCTCAGCTCAGGATTCTACGCCCCTGTTAACAGTGAAAGTGTGCAAGGGGGAAAGGGCTGTAAGGGTAGAAGCGAGGTGCTCAGGACAGGTTTGTCTTTAACATAAAGTAGGAAGGAACTAATGGGCTGCCCAACCAATTCTTACCATCAGATAGGCAGTCAGAGCTCAGCCATGCTAGAGAATCCTATGTGAGCCTTAACACTTTGAGAGAAGGCTTCAAGAAACAGATATCCTGGAGTCCAGTAAGATGAGGCTGCAAACACACAGGCCCATGAAGCTAAGTGTGAGTAGGGACTGTGAGTGTGCTGCTGCAGGCAGATGCATGTTTCAAATTTCACCTGGTCACCAACATTTGAAATGTAATTTAACACCACCTCTGTGCCACATACTCAGTGCTTTCGGATCTGGCAGCTGGACTCATGGTCTGTCTGCCCAACGAGCATCTCCAAATCTGAAAGCCAGCGCAGGCTTTCTGTCCCTTTGCTGTCCCAGGGCCTCTAGGGTCTCTGGATTCCCATGTTCTGGTTTGCCCTCTGTCACTGCTCTGAAACTCTCCCAACCCAGTGGAGGGCAGCAGCTTTCTTGCTGGGTCAGCTTTTTGCTTCTAGGGTGTTTCCTTCTTCTGACTAGAAAATAGGGATGGATAGTAATTTATCTCTGCGTTATAGCCTCACTTTTAAAATATTTGCTTTCTCTGAGCCTTTACTTATTCTGTTATTTAGTGGTGTGTCAGTAAAGTTCTGTGTCTTGGAGATATATATTTTCTACTTTATTTCATTAAGATGGGTTTTAAAATGCATATTTAAGATTAAGGATTGCTTAGCACAATAGAAAAGCTAATCAGATCAACAGTGTAACTTTTTTAAAAACTGGAAAATGATGATTCTAAGTAAATCTACAAAATCTTTGTATTTTTTCATTTTTCTTTGTTTGGTGAGAAGGTCTTGCTATACAGTTCAGGCTGGACTTGAACTCATTATGCAGTCCGGTCTTGCTCAGAATCCTGGTGATCCTCCTGCCTCAGCTTCTGAGTGCTGGGATTTGTGTTTTTGGTCTATTTTTATATATCTTTTCATGTATGGTTTGTGCACGTGTGTTTCTCTTTGTACATCATTTGGATGGTACCAAACTGACTTATATGCCAATGAATGCTCATTTAAAATAAAACACTTAAATCAGCCCAAATACCTTTTAGTTCACATGACTTAGAAACATCCTTGACAAATAAGTTCAGTTTATTGGTAATATAAACACTAAAGTGTGTTTCAAATTGATAACATACATTTTCCCTTAGGTTGCTCCCAAATAGGTTTCTATTTGCTTCTATTGGGTGCTTAGGACTAGAGATTCATACATGTGAGGATAAAATATGCTGTGTGTCACAGCTTTTTCTTAATGATATGCAAAAGTTTGTAGTGGTAAAGTTATGTGTGTTTAATACATGCAGTGTAATAAGGACCTGCTCTCTTTTCTACATAAGCAGAAGTCTCGTGTGTTTAGAGGTGGGGCTCTCAGATGGTGATGGGATCCTGACTGGTCTACCCTCATTATTCTATTCATGCATTGATGAGCTCGTGATTCTTTGGCATTATTAGGAGGTGATGGAAGCATAGGAGGCTAAGCCACGCTGAAAGCAGTGTGTGGGGAAGCCCTGCCTTGAGGTCTCTGTCTTGCCCTTGGCCTCTTCCTCTATGGCTCTTTTCCTCTGTCTGCCTTCCATGAGATTGACAGCTCTCCTGTGCCATCCCTCCCCCGCTACACTTCTGCCTCACATTGTCCTAAACCAGTGGAGCCAGGCTGACCATGGACTCGGTCCTCTGAAACTCTAAGTCAAAATAAATCTCTCCTTCTTTATGTTGTTTTCCTAGGTATTTGATTATAAACCAAAAGCTTACTAATTCACCGGCTCATGTTCATGTGAATTGAATCATGACTGTCATCTTTGAGCAAGGATATTCAGAAGTGCTAAATACTTGGCATTTCAAATGGTGCCACTCTCTGAAAATTAAAAATTCGGGCATTGACCACTGAGAGGATGTCTACAAAGAAGTACATTCAATGTGGATAACCAGGTTTACTTTATTTTTGAAGCATGTTATTAACTTTTAAGTCACTTCGTTTTTTCTTTATAATGAGTCTTTTTTGTTTATGTCTTGTTCTTTACTTTTAAATTATGATACAATGTGTACTAATTAGTATAATTATTATTGTTTTTACAGAATTTTGTTTTATTTTTTCATAAAATAAAAAAGACCTGAAAGTGAGACATTACTGGAAAATTTAGATGGAGATTGATTTATGTCATCTCATATTTGTCACTGGATAAGTATAACCACTTCTTGGTAAATTATGTAGGAATAAATGTTATTCATTCATCAGAGTGGAAATTTAACATATTTCCATAGAAATAATGAAGACATGCTGTGTGATAAAGGCTTTTTAAAATTATTTTAAAGAGAGAAAAAAATCAATAAAAATGATACAGATTTCAAACCAAGATGACTGGAAATTAACAATGGATATTATATTGCATACTGTTATCTTCTCAGTAGTTGCTCAGATTACCAGATATAAGCATGCAAAATTGATCAAGCAATATGAACACTAACAACTTGTTCCTTTCAATGAAGTAATCGAAATTAGTAATACAATTATCTCAGTTATCTATATGCCAGTATGTAGATACCTTTGTCTATCTATCTATCTATCTATCTATCTATAGATAGGGGCTGACCATGGTACACACAGGAAAACATTTTATTTCTTTTTCAATCAAAACTAAATAAAGAAAAATTAAGAGATCTCATCTTTTTGCTTAATTCACATTTGAAGTGTATTATATATTTTATACAGGTAAACACATATTTATATCCCTAAAAGACAATAAAGAATTTATGAGAAAATCATATGTGGCACAACTATTAAATTATGTTCCAAATACAAATGATCAAATAACACAATAACATATTGTTTTAAAAAACCTACAATGTGAGATAAAGGAGCTGTGTGATAGCTTTTTAGTATTAGCCATAGTAATAGTTTAATGATTAGAATTAAAGTATAGTTTGATCATTTACCTCCTAACATCACTGACGTATACATGTCTTAGTGAGTCAGGTACATCTTAGTAATGCTGCTGAGAGGTGTGCTACCAATTAGTGTGGGCAACACACGTGGTTTGGAAGGAAGCAGATCAGACCCACGGACACAGGCCAAGTGTGAGACTATTAGGTTAAATGATCATCAAATAGACTCAGAAAACAATATATGAGAATTATGTTTAGTAGGCCTTAGTAGAATGGTATTTAGATAGGGAGCAAGGATTCGCTTCAAATTTAAGAACATGAGCGAAGATTTGAGAAAAAGGCAAACTTGCCTGGGATAAGACTCTGTTTCTTGCCCTCCTGTGTGCCAGGGCAGACCTTACGAGGGTGAGTCCTCTTTTCTCACTAATAAAATGCCTTCTTTTTGCTCACAGCTTTGTCCAGTACATCTCCCCTGAGCTCTGCACTGCAGAAGAGAGGGTCACTGACTTCAATCTGACCACTGGAGTGTGAACAGCTCTTTCAGGTCCTCCAAATGGCTTTCCAGTGCCTCAGCCACCTTGCGCAGCACTGTAGCATACTCTGATTTTGCCCCCTCGAGCAAATGTTTTGAGTTGTTTACAAAGTGGAGGATATCTGCCACAGAGAAGAGAATGGCAACAACACTGAGGAGTCTCTGTACTAGGCCCACTGTCCCAAGGCAGGGTCTAATGGCCGTGTTTATCTGATTAAAAGTTCCCAAGCAGATAGTTGTAATCATCATGCCATATTGGGCAATTATTATTAAGTCGTGGTCACCTTTAGCCTGCTTGATGGAACCTATGGTCTTCCCAATGTATCTCAGGTATTTGTTGTTCCAATTTTCAGTTGAGGAAATGCCTTTGGGTGTGAAATTACCTACTTCCTGTATAAACCTTGTCAGTTTGCCCATGATGTTTGCAATCAGGCTTTTAGCTTCACCTGCAGCTGAAGATGCCTTTGTGTAACCTCCTGTGCTAGAGGAAACACTGGTCACACCCCTCGATAAACCCAGTGCTTTCCCTACTCTTGAAAGGATGAAACTAGTACCTACTGCCAAGGGCACCAGAGCAAAACCCAGGAAACCCAGCCCTGGAGAGGCAGCTGTGGTGGCTCCAGGCACCTCATTGGAGGTGGAGACGGTGCTGTCCCTGTGCACCTGATCAAGCTGGTCTGCAAGTGCACGGAGATTACCTATGTCTTTTTCAACCTCCTCTTTCAGCTTTGGAAAGGCAGCCAAAATCCTCTTCTTAGCCTGCTGGACATTTTGGAGCCTGTCTTTATCCTTCACAGCTATGTGTGCTGCGCGCTTCTTCAGAGCTTCACAGAGTTCCTCTGCTTCTTCCCTGTAGCAACAAATATGAAGTGACTAAGAAGGGCAATTGCTTCATCTGTAAAATGGGCTCCATCAGATTGATTATGCATAAATCACAGAGCAATGATTGTAAATCAAATGGAAAAGAATATTACAGATGTATAGAATTTTTCCTTCCACGGGGAACATGTATGGCACATCCTAGATGCTCCTCGCTTGTTAGTCAACAGAAGGGACCATGAGTAAAAGCCATTGAAAACCTCTCTACTGGGAGGCATTTGATAAAGACACCTCCTCACTCAAGGTCGGTGCCATCACTATCAAAATATTTTTAGAGCTCAAACACTGTACGTGAAGAAAGAGAAGTGAGGTTGGAGAAGAAAAAAAACCCTTGTTTTAGCGAAGCTCAGTGTGTAGTGAAAAATTAACCTCAATTAAAAGTAAGCCTTTGTTTTACCCTCAGCTGTCGGGAAACCGGCCCCTGGAACATCCAACTTCTAGAAATGCATGTGTTTTCTTGGGATTTGCACACAAGAAAATACAAGTTGAGCAACTCTAATCCAAAAATCCTAAATTGAAATGCACTAAAATGTGAAAGCTTTTGAGCACTGACATGATGTCACAAGCAGAAAGCTCCACACGTGATCTCATGGCTCAGATCACAGTCAATACACAGGTGGGCCAAAAGGATTGTGTAGCATTACCGTCACAGTGTGTGATAGCGTGTAAAGAAACACAAGTGAATAAATTTCATGTTCAGCCCTCAGTCTAAACCCCAAGACAGCTCATGATGTATCAGTGAATACATTTCAAAACACAAAATCTAAAATACTTCTGCTGGGCTGGGGATATAGCTCAGTGGAATAAGCGCCTGCCTAGCAAGCGCAGGGTCCTGAGTTTGATCCCCAGTACCGCCAAAAAATAAAATAAAATAAAATAAAATACTTCTGCTCCCAAGCATTTCTCATAAAGGATGCTCCCTGTGAAGATCATAATATATCACAGGGACTTTGCAATCATTTCTGACCTCTAGAGGAAGTGGCGATTCAAGGCACTGACCTCTGGGAGAGGAGGGAGACAGCAGGTCAGCTACGAAGACACATGTAATCCAGCTCCAACAAAAACTCTAGATGCTGAAGCTTGGGCTGACAAAAACTGTTTCCTTAACCACAGTCTATTTAGACCATTAGAACCTTTTCCAAATCGGGCATTGACCTTGGCCTCCCAGGTCCATTCTGTGCCTGCTGGGCCAGTATAAACCACGCTTAGCAAGCGGCCTACCAAATCAGGGTGATGAGAATCGCCACTCTTCATATCTGATCATGTTCCCACTCCAGACCTTTGATGTTTAGTTCTGGACCTTGCTTTACAAAGAACTCTGTTAAAGCAGCATCAAAAAACTCCCTATTCTCAATGTCCCTGTTAGACCTGGCTCCCTAGTGTGCCTCACTCTGACTGTTGGCTCTCAATCTCCAGGAGTCTTTACTGTGTGCAGTGTGGCCCTCATCTCTCCCCCTCAGTGCAACAGTCCCAAACAAAGTTTCCTGGCTGTTTTCACATGTGCCAGAGTAAGTTTGTCTTTCATAGGTTGGGCCTCTCTGTGTGGCCATTCTCCATGTGAATTGTTTCACACTGAATTCAGAACGGTACTCTGTCCTGAGGACAATGGACAGTCGTCCTTGAACCCCTTCCAGACTCTGTCCTGTGGGTCTCTTCCCTCATGTGATTTTAACTTTGGCCTTCCTCTGTCATAAGCTGTGACTGTGTCAAACCCACGTTCAGTGAATTCTAACATGTCCTCAGATGTGTGGGTGGATGGGGAAAGTCCCCACATTTGGAGTTGGTGTCAAATAAAAGGATGGGCTGGGGCTGTGTCTGGGGTTGGGCCTAATAGACTCTGCAGTTTGGCTCACACTGGGAACTCGAAATTTTAAAAAGCACAGCAAAGCTAGAAGGACTGTGTGTATATTTTCTCGGCCTTCAGATCTTCCCTCATGTGCTCTTTGTCCTTCCCAGTGGAAGGTCAGTAAGTCCACCTGTTGTCCTGGTTGACTGGGAAGCAGAAGGCCAGGTTCTGCCTTGACTCTCTACCCACCTTCCTGACACTTGAGCCACTGGCTGTCGTTCCCAACCTCAGGGTCAGCAGCATGACACCTTCATTGGTGACGGCTTCACATGTGCGCAGCCACAGCCATGTGCAAACCCAAGGGAATCTGAGACCCACCTGTATGCATCGCTAACTCATAAGAGACCTGAGTTTGAACAGGATACTGCAGAAAGGATTTTCCTCCAGAGAGATGGGCCTGATGTACCCCAAGAGGAATATTTTATTTCTCTGCCCCCACCAAACACCTTGTGGTAAGTATGTCAGGTGCCTGAAGTTGCTCTGAAGACATTTGCTTTGGTGACAGCAGGCTTCAGTCTGGGAATTAAGCCAGATGACTACACCCTGAAGCCTGCCTGGATGACTCTGTCCTGTAGCTTTTCAAGGTGATTCTGTCTCTCCACAGTGCTCCTTATTCAGATCCATTTGGGCCCCTTCCCTCCTCATAAAGAAAAAGAAAATTTAAATGCTACAAAAACTAAACTAAATTTCTAAATTCATTTTCTAAATTAAAGAAAATTTAATTTAAATCCCACCTCTTATTCATACGTGAGTGAATGCATCATTCCCGTACTGAGTCTAGTCTGTGTGTCGTTCCATCCTTTAAATCCTAACAAAGCCTTTCTCAGTGCCTATGTTGCCTATTTGTGATTTTTATCCTGAGCACAGCATTCTAAGTGGCTACACTGGGAGCTGGTAACCATGAGGCCGCTGATGCTGAATGGAACCAGGAGCTGGAGCTGTAACACTGACAGTGTCTGCAGAGTGTCTGAGATCTGCCTGTAGCTGCTGGCCTGAGCAGCGAGGCTGCTGATTTGAAGAGCCGGTGGCTGCTGGCATTCAAAGCTGAGGGCTGTTAACATTAAAAGAGCTACATTTTACCAATTCATGCTTTCTACAGGAATTGAGCAAAATAACCCTCAGCTGATTGGTAGCATTGGTGGGCCACGTGGGGACTGTGCACTACACGCCCTAAGGAGGAGGATGGACTGTGGTAACAGTCACCAGCAGTGGAGAAGCAACTAAAGGATGAGCTCATGCCTGATTTCCATCTGCCCAGCAAGTTCTTCCTGGCTTCCATCCAAAGAGGAGATGCCACTAAGAATCCGTGCTGGCCACTGACAGTCTGGAGGAGGACTTCTGAGTTTCCTCAGACTCCTCAGTTACACAGCATAAGCAGCAGACCATTGTGACTCACCAAGTTGTCTCTGGCCACACTGCCTTCCTGTTGGTCAGGGGCTACTTTATGTAGAACAGAAGAAAGTGGCAGTGGCAGTGGAGAGCTCCCCAGCACCCAGGCAGGTCTTACAGACCTCTGTTCCCGTCGGTGATAGATCGGAGCCAAATGGGAGGAAATGTCCCTTCCCCACTCACGCATCCTCTGCTGTGCCCGTGGCCTCTCTGTCCTTTCAGCTCTCAGCACCTGCCTCTTCTCAGTATGGTTCCAGTGCTGTGGCCCCGTATTCTAACTACGGCTCTGTCCTTCCTCCTCTGTTGCTCCATCCTGGTTCCTGGCTGTGAACTTGGTGAGGTCAGTCCTGGACTGTGGGAAAGGTGCTTGTATTTAGTTCTCCTCCTCTGCCTCACATCTTGTTTCCAAGCCTTCCCCTCAGTCCTATCACATTGGAGGTCTGCTCCCAATGAGCAGATGACAGTGTGGTCCAAGACATGAGCCTGGAGCCCTGGAACTGGCAAGGATAACAAGGGTCCCACTCAGCCCTGTGTACCTCTCCTCCAGCAAGTCTACATCCTGACCACAGAAAGGTCCTCCTGTCCTTGTATGGTTCATCAGATGGGAGATAATGGCCCAAACTGGAATCCCCAGGAACGTATGTCTAGGTTTTTTGGATTAGTCCCTAAGTAAGTCCTTCTTGGCTTCTGACTTGAAGGGAAGGATGCTTGGCTAGGCTCTCTCTTCAGTAGGATTTTTAAATAGTTAATATTTCTGGAGCTTCCACTGTGTGTGCCTGTCATGTGCTACACACTTTACATGCATGTTATGCTTGATACATTGTGTCACCTTGGGGAGTCTAGAGGTTTGGCTCAGCAGGAAGCCATGGTGCTTGCTTTGTACACATCCTGAGCCTGTGGAAGAGGAGGGCGGGGAGATTGTGTGAAAGCTGCTCGCCCCCTGGGTGGGGGTAGGCTGTTTAAAATGTAAGGGAGGAGAAAAGGCTGCTTGCAGCCATTCCTCCCTTTTGCTGGTTGCTTTTGCTGTGCTCTGCTGCCATGAACTTTGCCCTCTGCCATGTGCCACTCTGCCTCAGAACCAGCCAAGTATGCACTGAGACTTCCACGAACTGTAAGCTAAATAAACCTTTCCTTCCTTCATCATGGGCTTTGGGTATTTTTTCTCAGCAACCCGAGAAAAGTAACCAAGACAACGCATTATCTTATTTTTCTCACAACAGAGAATAATAGATAAACGAATAGTGGATAAAGAACGTGGTGAAGTAACTTCAAAGGTCACATTACTAGTAGACAGCAGAAAGCATCCTGCCAGGCATGAGCACCGTCTACCCCTAACCCGAGGCCATTTACTAGCAGGGACGACGTGGAGGAAGTATCTCTCAGGATCTGTTGAGAGGGGGGACCCTGGAACCCAAACATTGAACACATCCTGGGGAAGGCTGCTCTACCCAGGGAAGGCTGGTGTAGCAGGGCCAGGTAGCACTGCTGGCGTGCCCCATGGAGCTCACCTGGACAATTCAGCCTCTATCTTAACAATGCCCCAGGCTTTGTCCTTTTTCAGCAGAAGCTGCAGATCCTCCTTGCTCACTGTGCTCAGCAAACACTTAACAACGTCCTCAATGAAGCTGTTGCTATCTAGTTGGGAAGAAAAAAGAATCAAGTTGGAGGAGAGTGTGTTAGAGTGTGAACAGCACGGAGTATGGGGTGTTGAAAGTTCATCCCTCTGAGCAGCTATCACATGGGGTGCTTTGGGTGGAGTCATCTGTGTTATGGATTGAGCTGTGTCCCCCAAAATCATGTGTTGAAGCTCTATCCTCCAGTGCTTTTATTTGGAGAGAGAATCTTTAAGGATGTAAAGTAATTTAGATTCAATGAGGTCCTAAGAGGGGCCTGGTCAATAGGACTGGTGTCCTCATAAAGAGGAGAACACACTAGATCTCGCTCCCCCACTCAATCTTCATGCACAGAGAAAGGCCATACACACACAGTGAGAAGGAGACCTCTGAAATCCGGAAACTGGTCCTGACCCACCTTCAGTGTGGACTTTGTCTGCCAGAAGTACGGGGAACGCAGACATCTTCTGTTTAACCCACAGGCCTGAGGTGTTTGTGATGCAGCCACAGAGGACTAACACACCAGGCGAGGGCATGCTGCTTTCTCCTTGTACTGTGAATGGTTCCTGGGCCACACAGGTGCTAGTCAAGTGCTCTCGCCCTTTCTACTTTATTCTGCAGTAGGGTCTTGGTTAGCTGCCCTGGCTGGCCCAGAATTTTTGACGATCCTGCCTCAGCCTCCCAGGGATTATAAATGGGAGTGACCATGCCTGCAGTGTCATTGTGCTTTGCTGGGAAACAAAGTGTTTAAATGATTTTCTTTTCTTGCTTAGAACAATCAGAAATTGAACCTCTCAGCTCAAGGGATGTGGGGAAGTTCCAATCATGGCTTCTCTAGACCATGTGCCTACTGCACACTGCATCAAACACCGTGTACCTCTATCTTTAGAATGTGATTTTCAACACATCTCTGGGCTCTGAAATAGTTTATTGAGTTAAGAGAAGCATTTTGAAAAGGGAATGGATTTGACAATGTCAGACTGTATTGCACATAGTAGGGGTGAATACTGTTTTTGTCAATTATTTCAAATATATGAAAATAAAGATAAAAATATATAAAGATATAAATACATATTTAATATTCAGTGGTAACTTGGTTATGAACTTCATTTATTCCACAATTCTAGGGAAGATGGTCTCGGTCCTGCTCATCACCTGATACGGAGCTCAGGAGCAGAAGCAACATTTTTCCAAATGCTTTTGTTTGCAAACCAAGGTGTACAAAAGCAGAAGTGTCCATGAAGTGAGGTGTTAGTTTTATTTATCATCCATATCTCAATTCCAAGGATCTAGATTTGCTGAGGAATTCAGAATTTTTAATCTTTTAAAAGCGTTTAGCCGGGCGTGGTGGCCCATGCCTGTAAGCCCAGCACTCAGGAGGCTGAGGCAGGAGGATAGTTGTGAGTTCGAGACCAGCCTGGGCTACACAGTGAACTGAAGGCCAGCTTGAACTGCATAGCGAGACCTGTCTCAAAAAGCCAAAAAAAAAAAAAAAAAGAAACTTGGAATAACTTGTAATTTTATTTTTAATTGGCACATAACTATTACATTCACTTATGGGCTACAGCATGATATTTCAGGATATGTACACATGATCATTTCTTTGGGTTGAGAACTTTCAAACTCCTCTTTCCTAACTACTTTCAAATATACAATTAGATAGAATTTCTAACTTTCAAAATAGAATTTCTATTCAATTAAATAGAATTTCTAATTAGAATTTCTAACTCCCATTTGTAATCCCTGGGAGACTGAGGCAGGAGTATCAAAAGTTCTGGGCCAGCCAGGGCAGCTAACCAAGACCTTATTGCAGAATAAACTAGAAAGGGCTAGAGCACTTGACTAGCACCTGTGTGGCCCAGGAACCATTCACAGTACAAGGAGAAAGCAGCATGCCCTCGCCTGGTGTGTTAGTCCTCTGCGGCGGCATCACAAACACCTCAGGCCTGTGGGTTAAACAAAAGATGCCTGCGTTCCCGTACTTCTGGAAGACAAAGTCCATGGTGAAGGTGAGCAAGGACCAGTTTCAGGATTGCAGATGGCGCCTTCTCACAGTATGTGTGTGGCCTTTCTCTGTGCATGAAGATGGAGAGGGGGAGAGAGTGCTAGTGTTTTCTCTGTTTATGAGACCAGCATACCTATTAACCAGGCCCCTGAAAGCTAGACATTCTTTTAAAACAGAGCATATGCTATATATGACTTAATCCTAGTAATTAAATGCATTAATGTTTTGACAAGGAGACAAAAATGAACGTTCCCATTGTGTGAGATAAACAGTGTAAAGGTTTTAAATAGTCTCAGTTTGGTAGAGGCCAGGGCTACTGCCCCAAAATCTGTGTAGTTTTCTGGGATTTGGAAGTCATGGAATTGCAGATAAAGGATTGGGAACTAGAATAAATCTATGTGTGTGCCAGGACATGTTGCAAAACGTGTTTCCTGCTGTATATGCACAAAAGAGCTGCTGCTCTTATTTCACAGAAGAGAGTGGAACTCAGGCAGGAAGTGACTGCCCAATGTGAGCAAGTAGAAGCTCAAAATTTTGATTAAGGACCAACTGGTCTAGGGCTGGGGATATAGCTCAGTGGAATAAGCACCTGCCTGGCAAACACAAGGTCCTGAGTTCAATCCCCAGTACCGCAGGAAAAAAAAAAAACAACTTAAGGACCAATTGGTCAATATATTTTGAACTTCACTTTGAAACCTATGTTTTATTGATTTATTTATCTATTTATTTGTTTGTCTTTCTGAGCCAGGGTCTCGCTATGCAGTTCAGGCTGGCCTTGAGCTCACTTTGTAGCCCAGGCTGGCTTAGAACTCACAACTATTCTCGTGCCTCAGCCTTCAGAGTGCTGGGATTATAGTCGTGTGGTACCATGCCCGGCCTATGAATTCCTATGCTTTAAAAATTCCTACTGGAAATGGTCATATAGGCCTGTAGTCCCAACACTGGGAAGCTGAAGCAGGAGGATCACTTGAACCCAGGAGTTTGAGAGTCCGGAGAACAATAATGACAAACTGTCTCAAAAAAAGAAAATCCCAGGTTGGGTGTGGTGGCACACGCGTGTAATCCCATAACCTGGGAGTGTGAGGCAGGAGGATTGCTGTGAGTTTGAAGCCACCTTAGCCTACATAGTGAGTCCAAGAGCCACCTGAACTACATAGCAAGACCCTGACTTAAAAAAAAAACCTTGAAAATATAAATTAATTGAAATTTCTGTGATTTTCACATTCTACTCTGTAATGTACGTATGTTTTTTAAAACTTAAAAATAAAGCTTCACTTCATGCACTATTGAGTATAACTATCACAAAGGAGGATTTCTCTCACTAATGCAGGCTCTGAGCCACCAGGGAACGGGATTTTCCAAGTTGGTGGTGAGAGGTGAGGTGCACTCTGGCTCTCATCCTCGTGATTTTTCCACACCTCAAGGGAACTGCATCCCCAGGCATCTCCGACCCCGGCTGGCCTAGTTACTAAACAAGGAGGACTTATCCTGAGGAGTTCACCAGCCCCCACCCCCGCAGGAATTCCAGGACCCTCTAGGGAGAAGGCATCTTCCGCTCTTCCCTTCTCCTTTTACTGCACCCTGACTCCTGCAGCACAATTTCCTCTCAGGCTGGAGGAGAACTGAGGAACAGACCTGGGCACCTGAGTGAGGTGGCAGAAAACAGGACTGAAAGAAGGTGGCACTGATTTGGGTAAGTGGGGGGTGTTCGCTTTTTTGTCAGTTTCAAACTTTTCTTTCCATAAGATAATTAGAATCAGGCCCCGCCTGAGGCAGTCACACCTGGTCAGCAGGTACAAATGCTCCATGGTGCAGGGCAGATGCCCACACAGGTCCAAGTGAGGGGAAAATGTCCACCCCAGATTAACAGGGTCCTGGCAGGGGAGAGAGACCTACTGTGTGCCAGGCACTGTCCTGACTGTGTCCTGACTGTGTCCATGTCTGACCCTCACAAAATCATGGGAAAGGTTGTTCTCATGTGACAGATGGAGGTAAGGGTTCCAGGTCATACAGGTGGAAAAGGTCACATGGGGTCCAGTTCGAGAGCAGTCAGGGTTACTATTAACCCACTCAGAGGAGTGGGCCCCACAAGAAAAGAGCTGAAGGGAGTGGCCTCCTCATGGGCAGTGTCCCAAGGTCAGCCAGGAGCACTGTGTAGGTGACAGGCAAGGGGACCCTGCAGGTCACTGTCACCTGCTCTCTCACTCTTCTAGATTCAGTCCTGTTTGCTCATTGTCCTGCCCTTTACTTGTCCCCAGCTAAGGCCTTGGCTATGAGGCAGGACAGGGAGGAATTGAGCACCTGGACCCTGGCCCTGAGGAGAAAGGAAATCCCATCGACCAAGTGTTGGGAGAGCCATGGGTCTTTCTTGGGGCTTCCCTGCTCTGTCATTAACTCAGCCATAGGACAGCTTAGCTTCAGGGGTGCTGTTTCCATTCCAATTTGTGAGGAAGAACAGGCAGGGGGAGCGTTAGTACCTGGGGAGGGTGCACTCACCATGGTATCAGCGGGATGTCTCTCAGAGGTTTTCCTTTCACAGGCTGGGTCCTCCAGGCTGGAGAAAAGAAAACAGGTTGTGGGATGGAAGGGGAACCAGAGGGGGCGACAGTGAACAGCAGTGAGGAGCCACAGGTCCTGGATTCCCTCCCAGATGGAAGGAAAAGCTCAGATGGACTGTACCCAGCGGCTTCTCTTTTCCCCAAGCTCTGTGGTTGCTATTTAAAGAAAGGCTGACACCCAGCTTTAACAACTCCCTGTGCCCTCACCTCCGTGAAGGCAGAGGTCTTGGGTCATGAGAGGGACAGGGAAGAGGGTAGGAGGTGAGGACACCGCCATGTAGAAATCATCAGAATCCACACACTGAAGGTCATATGGGCTGGAAGGTTCTAGCAAGTCCTGGCGCTGGGAACCTTTGTGTTCTGATAGGTTTTTCCAATGCAGAGAGAAGTAAAGCAGAGTAAAATGCCTTTATTATGGGCCCTGAGAACACAGTAAGGAAGAGAAGAGAAATGTGGAACTTCCCAGGGCCTGTTGTGGGATCGAGGGCTAAATAGGCTCAAGTGGAAGGCTGGGATTAGGAGGTGGACTGCCTGACATCTCAGGAGTGTGGGAAAAGGAAACAGGATATTACAAAAAGGGAAGTAGGAAGTCGTACATTGACTCAGAGAAAGGGTGGAGCTTAGCATATGATCTCTAGAGGTCAGTGCCATATTGGCTTTGACCTCTAGTGGCCAGAGCTATATTGGCTTGGTGCCATACTGGCACAGCACAACACATGACTGCCAGCACCATATTGGCTGGTTGCCATAGTGACTAGGCAGGAATTACAGTGTATCCAGAACCCAATACTGTTCAGTGTTGAGAATGGCTAGTGTTTCCTGAGTCTCTGTCACAGCAGCCTCCTTACCCTCCTTCCATTATGACATACTTCATGGGGAAGGACCTTTGTGCTCTCTTGCTAAAGCAGAGGGAAGCACATCAGAGTTCATGTCTGTGCCCACAATTTCACAGTTGTGCTGGAGCCATGACTTGAACACAAGTCTTTCTGATTCAAATCCCATGTTTCCAATGACTACATTTCCTTAAATGCACAAAATATTTACTAATGTATATATCTTCACTGCCAGTGACTCTCTTTACAGTTCGAGGTTGTTCTCTGTGCCCATGGACCTGTTTGTGCCTGTTTGGTAAATATACTGCGGTCCCTCCTCCCTTGATCAAAGCTTCGCAACCCTACCTCTTTCTGTCTCTTCAAGATCCTCCATCTCACAAAGGCCTGTCAGACCCGGACCCTACTGTGGCTGCCCAGTCCCCTCTCACACTGGCCCTTAGGCTATGCCTAATTCTTTATCTAAATAATACTATAGTGAACATTCTGCTTACGTATGACTTTCCCTTCATTTCATTTTATTTTCTAAGGATTTCTTAGGTGAGAAATCCTGGCTCAGAAGGTGCAGCATTTAAACACAAGTGCTATAGGACAGTGCCCATTGCTTTCATTCCTATCCGTTGTCAGCAGTCTTAAGAAAATCCAGGTCTGCATACAGAAGGAATTTCCTTAAGGTCTGCTGTAGTGTCTTGCCTTGGAAAATGAGGAAAGAATGCAAAGGAGGATTATCTTTCACCATTATTTTAAAAAGACCACAGAGCATTTATTAATCACCTGTCCTGACACTCAAATCGAACGCTAGGGAAGCCCTTGCTAGGTGTGGTGGTAGATGAAGGTAACAGTGACTGACATTTATGGGCTTCACTCTGCACCAGGAATTGGTCTAATTCTTCATTAGTAGTAACTCACAGTCTTCTTCCAATAACCTCTGAAGTGTGTACCATTCACATCCCCGTTTACAAAGCAAGAAACTCAAACACAGACCGTAAGTGACCTGTTCAAATCAGACATCTACTAAATGATAAAGACTGGGCTCAAACCCAGCCAGATACACTCAGGAAGCTCACACTGCTTCTCCTCACCTCGCTGCCTGTGAGAAGTAGAGTGAGGCCAACAGCAGACCAGAACCTGTGGCAAATACTTGGGAGACAGAACTGGTTTAAGAGATGAAAAAATAAAACAGAGACAGGAGTTGATCCCCAGAGAAGTGCCCAGGAAGCACAGCCAGGAATAGTGTGTAAGCCACAGAGCGCCCCCTACCTGGAGACCGGGGGAGAAGCAGGGAATAAGTTCACTGGCCCCAAGCCTACATAGTGTGGTGACTGTCAATCAAGACATGTTAACTTGACTGGATTGAGAACTGCTTTGAAGATGAGAAAAGCACACTTTGGGTGTGTCTGGTGGGTCATAGAGGAGTGACCTTGGGAAGCATATGGGGTTCCTAGCCCCTTTCTTCTATGGCACAGTTTCCCTGTTCTGTGTCCTGACCACCATGAGCTAAGCCGCCTTGCCCCACCTCACCCTTCTGCCCTGAAGCTTCTGTCTTGGAGCCAGCCGCCCCGGGATCAAAGCTGTAGAAAGTGCAGGACAGATTAAACTCTCCGCCCCTGGGTGGTGGGTGCTGGCTACTGTGCCCCAGTGGAGGGAAAGCTGATGAACACGGACATTCCCGGCTGCCTTGAGTCTACACTGTGTGTGGAAAGGAACAGAAGACAACATGAGGGAATTGGAAGTTCCCAGAAGGAAATATCTTGGTGTTCTGGCATTTTGGGAGTCTCCACCCACCCTACAGGGAAGCCTGAGCCCCTTTAAATAGGAATGTGCAGCCTAAGGTCAGGTGTATGAGAAAGACATCAACACAGAAATGTGATCCCCAAAGAGACAAATGATTTTAAAGAAAAAGAACAATTGTTTAAATCCCAAAACACATCTGTAGGAAGTTTATAAAGTTATTTTGAGAAAGTAGAAATAAGATACAGTGAAAAGGGTAAGATATAATGGAAGAAAAAAAGACTTTTTGGGGATTAAAAGATGCTTCATAAATAAGTCTAGTGAGAGATTAGGGGGAAAAAATCAATGATCCAAGCATGGTGGTATATCTGTGATCCAGGCACCGGGGTCTATCTGTAATCCCAGCCACTCTGGAGGTTCGGCAAGAGGATGGTGAGTTCCAGCCCAGCCAGGGCAACTTAGGAACATCGTAGCTCAAAATGAAAAACTAAAAAGTGATGGGAATGTAGCATTATGGCAGAGCAATTATGGTGAGTGGTCCTGGCTCTGCTCCCGTGTGCAGCAACAACACAGAGCTGGGGAAAGCTTCCATACAGTTAAAAAACATTGGACCTAAATGAGGAATAGAAAAGTTACTGTGCATTATATTTTATGAAAAAGTATTTTGAAAAATTGTGGTAGGTGGAAAAAGAAGTGTGTATTTCTCTCCCACTTTCTTCTCCCTCCTTCTCTCCTCTCCCGTGTATTCGTACACAGGCAGGGAACTCCAAGAGAGAGAAAGACGTGGGATCCAGGCCGCGGGGAAATCCAGCGAGAGAGAAGAGAGCCCATGGGGTACAGCTGTGCACGCATCAGACGCAGAGAATAACCGTCCAAGAACAGAGCGATGAGGAGTCCTGTGGGCACAGAGAACTTGAAATAACGCCTCATACGACTCACACTTGGAGGACAGTGAGGGAATGATGAAGGCAGATAGTGAAAGTGTGTGTAGGAGAAACAGACAATTAGAGATATCAGGAAAATTTAAAATTTTAAGGGAAATACATGCAGCTATATTATACAAATTAGCCCTCTGGTAAGAAATATTTCAAAATTACAAAAATGAGGGGGCTGGGGATATAGCTCAGTGGAATAAGCGCTTGCCTGGCAAGCGCAGGGTCCTGAGTTTGATCCCCAGTACCGCCAAAAAAAAAAAAAAAAAAGAAGTCAAAATTACAAAAATGAAGATGTGCTCACTTCATTTTTATCTGCTAGAACAAAATTGAGTATGTAAATATGGGACCTCAACACACTTGTCACCAGTCAGTGTGAGAGTTACAGAGCAGTAGCAGTGCATCCAGGGTCAGTCACTGGGTGCACAAGGAGGAGGGTTAGTATCTTCTTTTCATGAAGCCAGTGATAAAGAGACTGCGGTGCCCTTGAGGGAGTGGGCAGAAGCATAAGTTGGTTGTCTGTAGCTCCAAAGTTTCTTATAAAGAATTTAAAAGTAGTGACTTAAAAGTGGTAGAAGCTGGTGTGGAGGGGACATTAGGCAAGTGTAAAAGTAAGTGCAAACCCTTAACTATTGCAATAGAAAGTAAGTAAATGCCCAAATTTAAAAATCAAGACAAAGAAAAATGAAACAGTTCATCTCCATTGCCCATGTATATCGTACCAGCAACATGCTAAGTCTTTCTAAGCACTGACTTATTGTTAATACTCATGGTAGCCATGTTAGAAAAAAGTACTCTTATCCCCTCCCCCAGTTTTCAAATGAGGGCACTGAAACTCAGAAATGATATTTACCAAAAGTTAATAATTTATCCTATTTCTAGAGCATACACTCTAACAATATTACATGGGGTATAGTCCAACGCACAGTGTAAAAACCCTCTTAAAACATATGGCCTACTTTGAGCACACACATACGCTCCTACAGACACGGACTTAACATGCTTCCTATAGAATAAGATAAAAATGAAACGCAGCTGTTTTGCAGTGGGAAACAGTCAGCCCCTCTTCAGCCTAGTTCATTTTTCTTACACTTGTAACTATGACTTCTTTCTTTTTTATGGTAGATTAAAACAGAAATTCCTACCTACTAGTTAGTGACTGCTAACCGCAGCACAGCTTTAGTTTCTGATGCAAGAACTTAAAAGATGGTACATAGAGGGAGAATGAGAAGGCGTCAGTACGAAACCAGCCTGACTCTTGATGTGAATGTTGGTTCAGGGATCACCTTAGTGCCTGATAAATCTAAACTTTTTAAGAATGAAACAGGGACAGGAACACAACCTGCTGAACTGGAAAATCAGAGTAAGCTAAGATTATTTTCTAGTAGCATCTTGCCACCCCCAAGTGCACCTATGGGCTTATCCCCCACCTCGAGGAACGAGGACTCCTGAACCTGTGATATCTACTACTCTAGGTGATCAGGATGATGTTGGAGACCTGTGGAGCGGTTCTCAGGGATGCCCCCACCAGGAGGGACTCAGTAGAGTGAGAGTAATTGACAGTGGTCAGTATGGCCATGTGTAATGGGCCAGGGTGAATCAATGGGTCATGAGCTCATTATAGTATTAAAAGAGTCGAGATACAGATTAGAGAAAAAGGCACCAATAAAGGGTAAAGATGTAGATGCAATGTGAAGAGGAGTTATTAAAATGAGAAATGCCAAATCGGTCACTAGTATTAGTAGGAAGGTGAATATTAATGTTTATGGGGCTATTTTCTCTTCCAGTTATTTCTGTGCTTGTTTATAAGCATTGGGAAAGGGAAAGAACAGCCCTGACCTGTGTGCAAGCTGGGCTAGACTTTCAGTGAAGCCGCAGTATTCTTTCACTGGAGAGAAATAATCTTGCACAGAATGTCAACCTCAGACAAGGCTGCCCTGAGACCATGATACAATGACACAGAGTACAGCCCCCTCATAACTTCATCTAAGCTCAGCTAAAAATAAAGACTCTGCCACACTCACAATACTGAACACCCGCAACTATGGTTTGAATGTGTCTCCTAGTCCATATACTGATGAATTTGGAGGTAGGGGCCATAGGAAGTAGTGAAGACTAGATGAGATTGTGCGTCCTGGGCCCCCAGGACAGGACTGAGGGATGTATGAGCAGAACCTGAACTGACCCGCACTTGCTTTATGTGACCATGTGTTGCCCTCGGGCTTGTGATGATGCAGAAAATAGTCCTCATAAGAGGCTGAAGCATCTTTCCACCCCTCGCTCTTCAGGCTTCCCAGCTTCTACAACCGTGAGCTAAACAAACCTCTATTCCTTATAAGTCACCTGGTCTCCCGTAGTTACTGATAGCAACAGAAACATATTGAGACAAGCAGTCAAGATTGTTACTCTTTCTGAAGCTGTGCTTTATCTGCATTCTGAGTGCCCTATCTATAGACAGGTTCACTCGGATGCCCATGGACAGAATTACCCCTCACTTTCTCAACCACTTTCCCAATGCAGACCCTCCTCTAAGGCACCCAACCAGAGCCTTGATCCTTTTTTTTTTTTATTTTTTTTTTTATTTTTATTTTCTTTTTATTTTAGAAACATAAAAGTACAAAAACATATTGACAAACAGACACCCATTATCATAGAAAATAGTACAATCACAACTAATCTATAGACAAGGTGATATGGTCTCAACAGTAGTTGTTGCTTTATCCATTGATATCTTCGAATTGTAGATGTATGGACCCATATACAGACATGCAAATTTAGTCAGACA
>PVLD010021106.1:0-32281 GCA_004027595.1 Dinomys branickii | reverse complement strand
TTTTTGTATTAACAGAAGTGAAGATAACTTTATATTATACAGCATCCAGTGCAAATTCCCTACTATCTTCTCTATAATTTGGTATTTCCTTTAATGTTTTTGTGTTAACTAATGTGAAGATAACTATGTAATACAACATCCAGTGCTAATTCCCTACTATATTCTGTATAACTTTGTATTTTCTGTATTATTTATGGCTTTTCTGGTTCATATGTCTCCATTCTTTTGTCTTTAAAATAAAATTTTAAAAAAAATGGCAGAAGGTCTGAATATAATTTCTCCAAAGACATTAATAGTCAACAAACACCTGAAAATGCTCACATCATTAGTTACCAGGGAAAAGTAAATTAAAATCACAATGTGATATCATTTTATACCTATTAAAATGGTTATAATTAAACACTTAGCCAGGCATGGTGGCACACACCTGTAATCCTAGCACTTAGGGGGCAGAGGCAGGAGGCTTGGCTGCAAGTACAAGGCCAGCCTGAACTATATAATGAGACCCTGTCGCAAAAAATAAAAGACTTTAAAAAAATAAAAAATTAAAAAAATAAAAGACTTGTTAAAACCTTAAAAATAGGAAGATATTAGGAAAAATAGGAATACAGTACTGCTGAGAATGTAGATTGGCCTGAAAAGGCCAGCATTATTGAAAAGGCTAAGCATCATTACCATATGACCCTGCAACTATAATCCTAGGTCTATGTCCAAGAGAAATGAAGCTGGGCATGGTAGCACACACCTGTAATCCCAGCACTCAGGAGGTTGACACAGGACGATTGTTGTCAATTTGAGACAAGCCTGGGCTACAAAGTGAGCTCAAGGCCAGCTTGAACTGCACAGCAAGACCCTGTCTCAAAAAGACCAAAAAAATAAAAGAGAAATGAAAACATGCCCACACAAACTCTCACACATGAATGTTTATAGCAGCATTGTTCTTAACAGCTAAAAACGAATCTAAATGTCCCTCAAATGATGAATGAATAAAAATGTGGCCCATCCACATAGTAAAATATTACTCAATCACAAAAAATGAATACAGTATTGATAACATGCCACAACATGAATGAACCTTGAAACTATCAGGCTGTGTGAAAGAAGGCAGAGAGAATAGAACACCTATAAGACCCCATTCATGCGAAAATGAAATACTCGGAATAGGCAAATCCATAGGTATACTGAGTAAACAAATTAAGGGGAAAAGATAATGGGGAATAAGTAACAACAGGCCTGTTTCTTGGTGGGGTTTTTTTGGTTTGGTTTGGTTTTTTTTAGCACTGGAGAATGAACCCAGGGCCTCTACACTAAGATACAACTCCAGCCCATTGCTATTTTTTATTTTGATACACAGGGTCTTGCTAAGTCACTAAGATGCCCAAACTGGGCTTGAACTTGCAGTCCTGCCTCAGCTTACCAGAGTGCTGAGATTCTGGGTGTGCCCTATGTCTCCTTGGCATGAGGTTTCTTTATGAAGCAATGAACACTGGTTGTGGTGATGGCTACACAACTCTGAATTACTGGAAACTAGTGAATTGTGCACGTAGCAAAGCTGCCAGCTTCCTGGCAGTGAGGACCTCCTCACAAGAATATGCCTCTCACAAGAGCTCCTTCATCTGTCTCCAAAGAAGGAGAAGAGGAAGCACAGGCAGTGCTTGCTGCAGAGCCCCAGTCCCTACTTCACTGAGGTTAAGTCCCCAGGATGCTGTAAATGCAGACAGTAGTTTAGTGTGTTGGCTATTCCACAGTCCTCTGCCAGCCTACAAGACAAAAAGCAAGGCTTATAGCATGACCTTCTTTTAGGAGGAAGCAGCACTCACAGTACCCTGAATCAAGATGAATCCTTTTTTTAAACCCAACAAGCACATTTTGGTTTAAAACATGCCATCTGGAGGCCAGGAGTAGAGTGTGTGCTTTCTACACACAAGGCCTTGGGTCCAATCCCAGCACCTATGTAAGTAAGGGCTGAACGTGTAGCTCAGTGGTAGAGTACAAGGCCCAGTTCAATTTCCAGTACTGCAAAAAAGAAAGAAAAAGCTGTCAATCCTACATTGCTACCAGGAGTGGTGGCACATTCCTGTAATCCCAGCACTTAGGGGGCCTAAGGCAGGAAGATCACCACAAGTCCATGGCCAGCCTGCACTACAAAGTTAGATCTTGCCTCAAAAAACAAACAAAAACAAAAACTTGTTTTTGGTTTGACCTCTTTTTTTGTGAAGCATTAACTGCTGAAGCATGGTGCACTGAAAAATGTGTCGATCAAAGCACACTTTCCTCAGATCACTCCAGCTGCATATGACCCACAAGTATGGGCTATCTGTACCGATCAGCGTTAGACCCAAGACCAATGGCTGTACTTCTATAGTCTTGTTGCTAAATCTGACTTCCATACAGACCTGGTAATAGGCTTTCTTGATCTCTTTCTGGCTGGCATTTCGGGGTACTCCTAATATCTGGTAATAATCTTCTTTGGCCAAAGGCGTGCTTGTGTGGAAGGAGGCAGTGCAAACAAAAGGGTAACTTTTTGCTCCTGAAAATAGAAAAAGAAAGAAAATCACTCTAGGAGTGTGTTCAACAATGAAAACTGTGAGTAAATGACCAGCCAGATGTATCTGTGAGGGAACAAACCCCAGGGCACAGGTATACTCCTTTCTGAGCCCATCTGCAGACCAAACTCAGTGCACGTCAAAAGTGGCTAAAGCCACCTGAGCCTGGTGGCACACATCTATGATCTCAGTTACTTAGGAGCCTGAAGCAGGAAAATCACAAATTCTGGACCAGCCTGGACAATTTAGAAAAGACCCTGTCTCAAAAGATTGCTAGGGATGCAGCTCCCTGGGTTCAATCCCTACTATCAGAAAAAAGTGGCTAAAATCACTATTTTCAATTTATATAATGTCATGTCAGACAACTGGGTGTCTGATTCTGCTGGATAATATAATTAGAACAATCTCCGTAAATATCCCAGAGTGGTGGCTACACTTGGAGGATGATTAAGAGATTTAGCTCCCTCTTTTACTTACTGCCGGAGCACTTATCACTGCTATGTATTTCTCTTAAGTCCCTATCTAACTCAATTCCCCACACCCCTCTACCACTATCATGCAACCTTGAGAATCTATTTAGGGGCTGGTTCTCAGAATGTAGTCCTTAATTCAACAGTATAATCAGCTTGTTGTTGCCGGGTGTGGTGGAGCATGCCCGTAATCCCAGCACATGGGGAGGCTGATGCAAGGAGGATCTTTGCAAGTTGGAGACCAGCCTGGGCTACAAAGTGAGGTCACGGTCAGTCTGAACAGCATAGAGACCCTGTCTCACAAAAGACAAAACAAACAAATCAGCCTGTTATAAACACAAAATTTTAGGCTCCACCATGGACGTGAATTAGAAAATCTAGAGGCTTTCATTTCCTACACGCTGGTAGCAAACCAGCACACATACTCCCACCAAACTAAGACAAAAAGCAATGCCTCCAGACACTACCCAATGTCCCGTTGAGAGTTAAAACTGCTACTTCCAGTCAACTACGGACAACCCCACCTAAGGATTTCAAGGACTCAGACTGGCTAGTGGCAAACTTAGTCCAAGCTACTCAGGAGGCCAAGGTAGCAAGATCACTTGAGCCCAGTAGTTTGAGAACAAACTGAACAACAACACAGTAAAGTGGTTTTTTGTTTTGTTTTTGGAGACGGGATCTCACTATGTAGCCCAGGTTGGCTTTGAGCAATCCTCCTGCCTCAGCCTCCCAGATGCTGGGATTACAAAGGTGTGCACTGCCACACTCAGATGAGATGCTGTTTAAAAAGTTCTGCCAGGCATGGTGGGATACACCTGTAATCCCAGCACTTGGGAGGCTGAGGCAGGAAGGCTGCCACAAGTTACATGCCAGCCAGGGCTACACAGTGAGTTCAAGAACAGCCTGAACTATGTGGTGAGACCCTGCCTCAAAAACAAAGTTTCTTATTTTATTAGCACCCGTGTGTGGTACATGTTTACACTCCTTGTGGAAAGGTGGTGTATGTACATAACACATCCTCATTCCTTTTTTCATCTCTTTCCCTTCTCTCCCCTTTCCTTGATCCCATTTCTTTTTCTTTTTCTCTTTTGGTATGTTTCCATTCCTTGTATGGAGTTGGTTAATGTACATAACATATTCCAATTCCTATAAAAATTTTTTTTAGTTAAAAAAAATAAAAAGTTGGGCCAGGGATATAGCTCAGCAGCACAGCCCCTGCCTGGCAAACACAAAGGTCTGAGTTCAAGTCCCAGTACCAAAAAAAACACAAGAAAATAAAAGTTCAGGGACAGGTTCTAGAGTATCTGCTAATAAGCTAAGGAAATTGGCTAGGCTGACACTTGAATTCATCCATATTTACACCTATGACTTAGTGGTTGGCATAGGCTGGGCCAATATTTACAGTGAACTTTCACTGTAAAATTAAGAGGCTCAAGGGACTAAATAATACACCTCGGTCACACACTCTGGTAGAGGCAAGTCTGTCTTCAAACCCCAGGCTTTTTTTTTCCTTTGTCTCGGGTGAGGGTGCTGAGGATTGAACCCAGAGCCTTTAAAGTGAACTACAATCCCAGCCCTTTTTCTAATTTGAGACAGAGTCTTCTTAAGTTTCCCAGGTTGGACTTGGACTTGCAATCCTCCTGCTGCAACCTCCCAGAGTGCTGGGATTACAGGCATTCACCACCACCTGGACCCAGTATTTATTTATTTATTCTTTTTTTTTAGGCAGGGTCTCACTATGTAGTTCAGGTTGACCTTAAACTCACGATATAGCCCAGGCCAGCCTCGAATTTGTGGTGATTCTCCTGCCTCAGCCTTCCAAGTGCTGGGATTACAGGTGTGTCCCACCATTCCTGGCTTCCATTTTGGTTTTTTGTTTTTGTTTTTTCATTGTGAGGCTGGGTCTTTTGCTAAGTTTCCCAGGTTGGGCTCGAACTCTTTCTTTCTCAGTCTCCCTAATAGCTGGGATAACAAACATGTGCCACTACACCTGACTGCCCATACTTCTTAAGCTGCACAAAATAACTACAGTTACTGAAACATGAATGCCTGCCTATTATGTAACCATTACAAAATTTCACCCCAACAGGAAATTATCTTGAATAAATAAATAAATAAACCTAGCCAGGGCTCCTTAGTTAACCTTCTTTATAAACTTGTAGGGAATATCATTTGTACAAACTCTAGGAGACACAAAATAACAATAAATCAGGAGCATGGTAGGTTGCTATTTTCTTCTTTTGTTCTCACTAAATTGAAGTTACCCAACACACAGCACATGAAAATATCATGGCTAAGCACTTCAGACTTATACATAAATCTGGTATTAATCCAGCAATTAAGAAGGTAGCAGATTTCCATGAGCCCAAATAAGCCACTCCTTTTTCAAAGCAGAGCGCTACCATTTTTAGCTTTGTGACATTCTACAAATTAATATCTAAGCCTCAGTTTCTTTGCAATATGGAATCATAGTATCACAGAAAGTGCTCAGTAAGTGTTTGTGTTATTACAAGCACTGACTTAAGGTCCTTCATTTACCACGTGGTGGAAAGAGCATAAACTATGCAACCATAATTCTAGGGTTGAGACAACTCATCTAACTTACGACTATGATCAGGACAACTCCTTTAAGAGCTTTGGCTTCACGTTCTTTAAAATAGGGGTGACAATCTGCACCTTGGGAGATTACTAACTGCCTAGCACTCACCGAATGGCAGCTGCCCCTATGCTTCCACTACAGGAGGTGGACAGATGGGAAAAGACACAGCAAGGTAGCACCGGCCTGCAGAAATGTTGACAGAAAGGCGGAAGTTCACGGCCTTCGGGGTGTTTTACCACCCCGAGTTCCATGCAGCTCAACTTCTGGGCCTCTCTGCCTCCTGGTTACCTGTCTCCCCAGCAACTGCGAACGCGAGTAGGAAACCACCTCCACCCCGCTACCCCAGCAACCGGAACGAGTCGAGATATTCCTTTCTAGACCCTGGAACTGCTATCTGGGTACTGGAGCCTGCCCTCACCTGTGAGGCTGACACAGGGTCTCAATGTCAGCAGCGCCCGGGGACCGCGAGCGCCCAGATAAGGCGCGAAGGCGGCGACATTCAGCTTGGGACCCAGTGACGCCCCAGCCACACCCTCCCAAAGCGGACGCGCCGCTCTCCCCGCTGCAGCCGGCAGCCGGGGGGTCCCCACAGCCACCAGCAACCAGCGTGCAGAACACTGGATCGCCATCTTGGCCCGGGGACACTGCGCCTGCGCCGCCCGGCTCAAGGAGGCCTCTCCGGACGACGCTTCCGGGGGCGGAGCCCTCCGCGTGCATGCCGGGACACGAGGGCTTCCCATGCGCAAATATGCCCGCCTCGGGGATAAGTGTTTTGTTTCGACGATGTTTTCAGGTACACTTACCCTGGAAAACCTCAGAATTCTGTGCTGAACAAGGAAAGACTGCACAGTACCTATAAACAGCGTGGTAGAGTGTAGCCAATGTAACCGCTTGAGCGTTCTAACCAGGGGCAGGACTACAAGTCCCAGCCAATGCAGCCATCCGTCGCGCAGTTCCCAGCATACCGCGCGCAGCTCCCAGCCCCCTAACTCAGACTTGCATCGGCTTGCGTGTGTCGCTGTGCCGACCTACGCTGCTAGAGTTGGGTCACAGATTTTTTTTTATTCTCCCTGCTCAGCAGGACTGGGAGTGTTCAGCTGTCTTCTGAGCTTGGTAGTCTTCTTCAAATCTGTAGCAAACGTGTTGGTTCAGAAAGACAGTCGACCCACGCATGGTGGCTCAAGCCTGTAATCCACCACTTTTGGCAGGATTACTGCGAGTTCGAGGACATCCTGGGCTACATAGCGAGACCCTGTCCCAAAAAAAGCGAGCTACCCAAAAATGAATTTAATAAGTCTGTGAGCACCTACTGTTTGTCATGCATCTACTGTGTGCACTACGTTCTAGAATACTGGTGACACAATTTGACTGTTATACAATGCTTACTTTACCGGAGCACACTTAACAGGAGACTCCTTAACAAGTAATAGTGTTAAATTGCGTCGTTGATATTAACAGTTACAAACCTACCGGTGAAGGAGTCGTTCAGTTTCCCGAAGGGCGGGTGGGGCCTGGTGGAAATTGGAGAGTCAGGGATTTTGCGAGGTAATGTTAGACTTGGATGTTCACGAAAACTGCATCGGCGAGGGGGAGGCGGGGGCACAATGGGCTGGCGTAGGAAACGTCCGTCCGGTGGGGATGGACTACTTGCTCTCCTAGCAATAGGAAGGGAACCTGAGAGTTCATGGACAGGTTTGGAGTGATCAGTGCTCTATCCCCTGGTGGCTATCCCCAGTATTGTCCATGAAATTTTTGTGTATGTACTTGTGAGTTTTTGTTTGTTTTAATGGGGTTGCCATATTGCCCAGGCTAGCCTCGAACTGCCGGTCCTTCTTCAGCCTCTTGATTACAGGTATACCCAGTTGTGATGTGAAGGTTAATTTGTGTAGATAACCACATCTTTCATCAACCCGTTTTTAAATTTCTTTCTTTTTTTTTTTCTTTTGTCTTTTTGAGATAGGGTCTCGCTTTGCAATTCAGGCTGGCCTTGAGCTCACTTTGTAGCCCAGGCTGATCTCGAACTCGTGAGGATCCTCCTGCCTCAGCCTCCAGAGTGCTGGAATTACAGGCGTGCAGCACCACGCCTGGCCTTAAATTTCTATTTATTTATAGTTATTTACTTATTTTGTTTTTTTGAGACAGTGTCTTGCTATGTAGTTCAGGCTGGTCTTGAACTCACTATGGAGCCCAGGTTGGCCTTGAACTCATGGCAATCCTCCTGCCTCATCCTCCCAAGTACAGCGCTCACAGGCATGTACCACCACACTTGACCATCAACCAATTTTTTTTTCTTTTTGAGACAGGGTCTCACAATGCAGTTCACATTGGTCTTGAATTTACTTTGTAGCCCAGGCTGGCCTCGAACTTGCAACAATCCTTCTACCTCAGCCTCCTGAGTGCTGGGATTACAGGTATGAGCCACCACATCCAGCAACCAAATTTTTAATGGTCTGAGACTTAGAAGTTAGCTGGGCATGGTGGTGCATGCCTGTCATTTCAGCACTCTGTGAAACTGAGGCAAAAGGATCACAAATTGAGCCTAGCTTAGATAATTTATCAATTGAGCAAGGTTCTCTCAAAAAGTATAAGAATTTTTTTAAAAGGGTTGGGAATAATGTATCTTAATGTGAAGCCCTGGTTTTGATCCCAGTACCACTTCAAAACAAGCCAGGGGTGGGGGTGCATGCCTGTAATCCCAGCACTCAGGAGGCTGAGGCAGGAGGATCATTTCGAGTTTGAGACCAGCCTCAACTCAAGGCCAGCCTGAACTGCATAGCAAGACCCTGTCTCAAAAAGACCAAAAATACCAAATCAAAACAAAACAAAACAAAATTCTGTATCATTGTTTTTATTGTTTTTTCTCTTAAAGAAACAAGAAGATAAAAATAAAGTGGTTTTTGCTAAAAAAAAAAAAAAAAACTATGACTCTCTACTTGTGCCTTCAGCCACCCGATAGATAACTAAAAGTCATTTTGTAAAACTCTGAGTCTATGGGGCTGGGGATATAGCTCAGTGGAATAAGCGCTTGCCTGGCAAGCGCAGAGTCCTGAGTTCGATCTCCAGTACCGCAAAAAAAAAAAAAAAAAAAACTCTGAGTCTAATCTTCATCTCTGTGTTTAGGCATTTTAATCATTTAGGGAATGTCTGTCTAAAAGCTGGCAAAATGGATTTTGTTTGGTTCATTTTTCCTGGTACTAGGGATTGAACACAGGGCCTGGCTAAGCTACATCCCCAGCCCATTTTTATTTTTGAGACAGACTTTCATTAAATCATTCAAGCTGTTTAGACTGACAATCCTTTTCCATCAGAACTCTAGTTCTGAACTGTACTCCAAGCCTTTATTTATTTTGTGATACTGGGGACTGAACCCATGCATCTTCACATGGAGCTATATCCCCAGCCCTTTCCTTATTTTTTATTTTGAGACAGGGTCTTGCTAAATCACTTAATTTCCCAGATGGGGCTTGAATTTGCAACAGAGCCCTGAAAGCACCACAAATGACTCAAGACAGCTTATTAGTCCTAAATTTAGCTAGTCTATCACATTGCCCTCTAGACTGAGAACACCAAAAGATTTACAGGGCTATTCAGCTATATCCAGAAGTCTCTATTGCCCTAAACCTAGGGTCAGCTTAGATTCCAGCAGAGCCTCACCAAAGTGAGACTGTCCCAAGCAAGAATCAACTCTTGGAAACAAATTACTCCTCAAAGTCACGAAGATTCCTCTAGAGTTGTGAAACCAAGACTGAGATAATCTGACAGATTTCAGCCTACCACAATTACCCCATAAAACTGTTTTTTTAGGTGGGTATGGTGGCGAATGTCTGTAATCCCTGCATTCTGAGAGACCAAGGCAAGAAGATTGAAAGTTTGAGCCCAGCATGGGTACTTTAGTAACTTAGGAAAAACTTGTCTCAAAAAAAGAGGTGGAATGGGATGTAGCACAAAGTGAGTTAGGGACTAGATGATATGATATGAAATGAGTTGTGCAACTTCCTCTTATTATTTATTTATTTATTTAGAGACAAGGTCTTTCTGGCTGGCCTTGCACTCATTATGTAGCCCAGGCTGTCTTCAACTCTGGGTGATCCTCCTGCCTCAGGTTTCCAAGGGCTAGAACGACAGGCATGTGCCACCATGCCCAGCAAGGAAGACTTTGGTCAACCTGGACAGCCAAATGGAAGCCATTCTTTTTCTCTGATTCTAGTGGTATCAGGCCTGTGCTTGAGTTATCCTGAGGTGATTGTTGGTAAGAAACAAAGCATATACTTTTTTTTTCTTTTGCAGTACCCCACATTGTGAGGTACCCAGGGTCATGTATATGCTAGACAAACACTCTAGTTCTGAACTGCACTGCAAGCTTTTATTTATTTTACGACACTGGGGACTAAACCTATGCATCTTTGTATTGAGCTATATCCCCATCGCTTTTTTTTTAATCTTGAGACAAGGTCTTGCTAAGTCACTTCATTTCCCAGACAGGGCTTGAACTTGTAACCCTCCAGCCTCCATCTCTGGCATGTTCACCATGTTCAGCAAAGCATACACATTTCATCAAATATCTCCCCAGGAATCGTTGATGCCAAGATAAAGAACGTTGTGAGAGAGCAGGTCTAGGGAAAAGAGTGAGTTATTGTTATTTGGACTTGTCATGCTTGAGAGGTCTCTGGAATGAATTTCAGGCATTTGTGCTATGGCTATAGCTGAGCTAAGAACAGCTTTTTTACAGTTCAGAAAGAACTTTCACGTGTTTTCTATTCTGGTGTGACTACAATGCTGTGAGCTAAGTGGGAAAGGCTGTGTGAACCATCTCCTGCTGAGCTGCTTCGGACAGTGCAGGCCTGTAATCGAAGAGCTTGGGAGGTTGAGGGAAGAGAACTGCTGCAAGTTCCAGGTCAGCCTGGGCTACATGGTGAGTTTAAGGCCACCCTGAAATGCACAGAGAGATCCAGTCTCAACACACCCTACCCCACCAAATGGTTAAAGAGCCAAGCATAATGGTGCATGCCTATAATTTCAGCACTCTGGGAAGTTAAGACAGGAAGATCACAAATTAAGGATCAGCCTGTGCAATTTTGTGACACCCTGTCTCAAAAGAATAAAAAAAAAAACCATACTGGAGATGTAGCTCAATGTGAAGACCTTGGTTTCAATACCCAGTGTGTGTGTGGGTGTAGGGGTAAGGCATGGGGAAAGCATGCCCTCAGCATGTGCAAGGTCTTGGGTCTAATTCCCAGTACTGGCCCCGCAAAAAAAGTTGGCCAGGTATGGTGACACATGCCTGTAATCTCAGCACTTGGGAAGCTGAGACAGGAGGATCATTGCAAGTTTGAGACCAGCCTGGGCTACAAAGTGAGCTCAAGGCCAGCCTGAACTGCAAAGCAAGACCGTGTCGCAAAAAGACCAAAAAAAAAAAGTTTAAAAAGTTTTAAATGGTAACATACGAGCGTGGGCCATGCACCTGCCCTTGGAAGACGCTTAGACTTCTGGATCGTAGGCCTCAGGCTACTGGCATCCTAGTTCTATTTCGTGGAAATTAAAAATGTTCTCTTTTTTTTGTGACAGAGTCTTGATATGCCCTTCAGGATGGCCTTGAATTCACTATGTAATCCAGGCTGTCTGGCCAGGAGTCACATTCCTCAGATCAGGGCCCCTTTCACAGGCAGCCTGAGCAAGTGTCCTGCCCCTTCCAAAGAGAAAAGCATACTGAAACCACCGAGTCAGTTTTCAAGGAAATTAAAGAATGGTCTCAGAAAGAATAAACCTGAGCCTTTTCAGGACTTGCTGGGGAGCTAAGCCAGGCAGCTCCTTTGGGCACATCATTACCTAAGGGATGCCTCGTTGCCCTATACTTGCTTTGTTTTTGTAGTTCAGGCAGACCTTGAACTATGTAGCCCAGGAGGGCCTCGAACTCTTCATAATCTTCCTGCCTCAGCCTCCCCAGTGATGCATCCATTTTCTGACAGCCCTCTCCATTTATCTGTAAACGGACTTTAAAGAAGTTCTGTCCCATTGTGTACAAGGCCTGGGGAGGACTGGCTAGGATGTGGTCTAAGTGGACGCTGACGGGCCTTGTGCTCCCATACAGCCACCTGGCCCAAGCAGGGTGGGATGCATGGGCTTTTGAGTAAGTCTGGAGGACAGATGCTTGAGTCAGAACTGACTCCTGTGTGATCTGCAGCGAGTGACTGGTCCTTTCCTGGTGCTGAGGATCAACCCAAGGTCTCATGCTTGCACCTACAACCCCACTTTTACCCTCGCCTTGAGAGCTTTTTTTTTCTTTTTGAGACAGGGTCTCGGTATGCAGTTCAGGCTGGCTTGAACTCACTTTGTAGCCCAGGCTGGCCTCAAGCTCGCAGTGATTCTTTTACCTCAGCGTCCCGTGTGCTGGGATTACAGGCGTGCGCCACCACAAACAGCGGAGGAGAGCTTCTCTTTTCAGAAATGGAGCTAATTTTTGTTTTCCCTATTTGAGGAGCTAGATAGAGCGGTAGGGCGTGCCCAGACCAGTAGAAAGTCTCCTTTTGGATAAATCCTAACACCGCACGTAACCAGACTCCCAAACACTCTTCGCTGCTCCGGGTCAGACAGCTAAACTGCACGTCACCTCCCACCCGCGCCGGTGGCTGCCCAGCTTCGGGGCGTGGCCACGCGGGATGGCTCGGTGGCCATTGGCCGGAAGGCGGGGCCCAAGGCGCGCGCACGGAAGGAGCGGCAGTTTGGGGGCGTGGCGAGGTGGGTCGCAGGTGGCTGCTATTGGTCGGGGGCGTATCGGGGTGTGTCCGCGGGAAGAGCGCGGCGGGTGGGGCCGTAGACAGCAGGAGACCCGGCTTCTGAGCTTGCACCTGAGAACCAACGCCCCTGGTCCTGGAGGCTGCGCCTGCCCCGTCCCGGCCGCCATGAACCGGTTTAAGGTGTCCAAGTTCCGGCATACGGTGGCCCGACCATCCCGCCGTGAGGTGAGCCCGGCCTGCCGGCCCTGCGCCCTTGCCACGGCTGGCCCTTTCCCTGTGCGAGCCCCGCAGGGGAAGCTGAACGCCCGCATCGCGAGCTCTGGCTCCCTCGGCGCGCCCCCTTCAGGCTCTGGACCTGGTGTCCTGGCCGCTTGGTCGCTGCCGGGAGTGCAGAGTCCAGCGCTCGGTGGACTCGCCCCACACAGCTGGCCGATCGCGGCTGTCCTCCCGGCTCGCCTGACTCGACCCAGGACCCCACAGGCGGCGCTGCCCTCTGGGCCGGGGCCAGGCCTGAGGCCTGCGAGACTTTCTGCTTGCTTTTCCCAGCTTCCGGTCGGCCTTACTGCCGAGCTGGAGCTGGGACGCTTTTGGCCCCCGGGCACTTGGTCCCTGCTCCCCCTGGGTCTTCCCTGCCCCCAGGCGGGCTGGGGGAGAGATGCAGCTCTTTCCCCTTTCACACTCGGGAGAGATGGAGCCCGAGTGTGTCAGATGGAGAGGAGAGCCCCTCCCTCGGGTTTCCGCCGGCGCTTCCTCCTCTCGCTGCTGGCGCAAGCTCTTCCTACTGGGGTAAATGCTGCCCGCGGCTGGGTGTGGTCTGAGGAATAAACCTGGGGCAGGTGCTGGGAGCACCTCGGATCCCCAGGATGGCAGGGTGATGATGGACTTCAGAAATGATGCCACCCCTTGTGTTATTTGGAAGGCTTGGGAGTGTCCTCGGATAATTGGCCTGTGAACTGACCTCCGGTGACCCCATCAGCGGTGCAAAGCAAGTCAAGGCTGCTGTCTTGGAGCAGAAGCTCCGTTTTTATTCTTTGGACAGTATTTCCTCTGTACCTCCTATGTGTTGTGCCCAGCCGCTGGAGCCACCATGGTGAACGTAATAGCATTTTCTTTCCCTTGTGGCGCTTATAACCTCAGTGAGGAAGACAGACAGCAAACAGAAAGACATACAGGACCTTGTAAGTTTTAATTAGTGCCCGGAGGAACACACACGAAGGACGGGATGGAGAATGGGACAGTGGGGGTTGATCTCAGTAGGGTGGTGGGAGCAGGTTGCCTGGAGGAGGTGACATTTCAGCCGAGGACCGAAGGATGAGAAGTGGCAAAGCCTAGAAAGTGGGCCAGGCTTGGATGGAAGGTATCGACCAGGAAAGTGGTAACAGATGAGACCAGAATAGTCCTGCGAAGCCCGAGGACCATGGGAAGAAGTTTGGTTTTATTTTGAGTGCAGTGGGATCCATTCAAGGGCTGAGGGAGGCATTTTGTGCTTTTAGATTTGCAGTAAGACCACAGCTCTGAGTGCAGTAAGTACTGTACTGATGGAGGGTTCTGGAGAGTATTTTGTGCTTTCTCCTGGGTGGGCCTCAGGCCAGCAAGGTAAACACACCGAATGGAACCAGGGATTGCAGGGGCGCCTAAAACAGTTTATGTTAGGAAGGTAGGAGAACAGACAGGCTGTTCTCCATTTCAAAAACATTGTGTGTCACTGTGTTTGTGCTGTGAACAAGAATCAGGAAGGGAAGTAATGCAAGGCATTACCACTGGCAAGTGAACATTGAAGCTGGAGGTTGTGGTGGTGATGTCGTGGATGAGTGGACTAGGAAGTGTGGGTGCTCTGTCATTAGAGGCAGGAAGGAGCGGAGAACTGTGGTTTGACAGGAACAGGAAATATAAGGACCTTGCTGATCTGTTTCAGAAATAGTGCTCTTCTGCCTCCCCATGTGAGGGGGTGTTGGCGTCAACACGTTTTCATGGGGCTGCAGCGTTCACTCATCTAGGAGACTTGTGGAAGGGCGTGTTCTCATGAGGCCAGGCCTTGATTTTCCCTCCTGAGTGTGGGAGATTTTCTCCTGTTGCTCAGAGGAGCCCTGGGCTCTTGTGGAGCTCTCAGCAGTGCAGTTGGGACAGTCAAGCCTGTCTTCTGGTTTAGGTGCTCATTGCTCCTTCCCACCCTCCTCTGCTTTTAATAGTAACAAGCCCTTGCCCCACTTCCTTCTGACAGCCTCCTCCCCCTGATTAACAAACTGAGCAATATTAATGTTACCTTCTTGGTGACTTAGGGGTTTTGTGTGTGGGTTTTGTGTGTGGGTGATACTGGGGATTGAAACCAGGACCTTAATGCTGAGCTACATCCCCAGCCCTTTTGAATTTTGTATTTTGAGACAAGGTCTTGCTAGGTTGCTGAGGCTGGACTCAAACTTATAATCTTCTTGCCTCAGCCTCTCAGAATTACAGGTGTATACACCATCATACCCATTTCTGTTATTTCAAGAACATTTTGCATTTTCTGAGGGACTTTGTGAGTTGGAACAGGGTTTGATTCAAAGGAATGCATCTCTAATGGTGTAGTTTTACAGTACAGTTCACTGAAGTATGCTTTCACCTCATCCGCTTTTCAGTGTGAGCAGAAACCTGGCCCTTACCACATCACACGTTTCTTATTCTTTATTTTCAGGCCTGGATCAATGACATTCGTGCAGGAACTGCCCCCTCGTGTGGGAATCATATCAAATCGAGCTGTAGCTTGATTGCCTTCAATTCTGACCGTCCAGGTAGGAGAGTGGACATGGGTGAGAGGGACGGCAGGCTTTGTGCAGCTGGAGAGTTAGAAGTGGTCTGGGGTAGGAGGGTTTTTTTTTTTTTTTCTTTTTTGCGGTACTGGGGATCGAACTCAGGACCCTGCGCTTGCTAGGCAGGCGCTTATTCCACTGAGCTATATCCCCAGCCCCTGGGGTAGGAGGTTTATAAGTTAGAACTATGCAGGGCCTTAGACCTCTGCAAACTGGTTAAGATGTGGTAATCAGATCAATTTTGTGCTTGAATATAAACTGGACTTGCAAACATGCAAGTTGTGAACTTTCACAGATACAAACGGACCTCACATTAGGAACATTGGTAGACATGAACAAATCACAGAAGCAGCTCGTGTGTCTGCCAGACATTGTCGCAGTTGTGCTGCTGTGTGCTTACTGTACAGTGCTCCATCAGAGCCCAGGATGTCCAGAAGCAGAAGAAAAACAGTGGTGATGCGGGACTGCGGGGAAGCACAAAACAATATACATTGTATATTTGTGTCAAAAGTGGTGCATAAGACTTATTTTGTTGCTGGGCGTAGTGGCGCACCCCTGTAATCTCAACATTTGGGAGGCGGAGGCAGGAGTATCGCTAAAGTTGGAGGCCAGCCTGGGCTGTATAGTAAGTCCAGTCCAGCCTGAACTACATAGTGAGGCCCTGTCTCAAGAAAAACAGCTCATTTTATTGGACTTATGAATGAATCCAACTTTTGAACATTCTCCCAGGATGTTCCCAAGGACTTACTGTAATGGTTGTGACTTCAGGAGCATGCCCAGAAGGGCAGGGAGGGGACTGATGTTTGTGTTTCCAGCCATCTCCACTGGCTGTGTCTGTGGAGCCCGTGGTGCCTGGAATTATTAAGACTGCAAAGATTTGAAAAGCCTTTCTATTAGTTGGGTCTCTCTTGATTGCTGGTAATAATGTAGACCTCAAGTGAACCTAAGCAAAAAGTAAACACCTTTTTGTCTTCCCTAAGAAGTCAGAGGACAGGGGCAGTTGATGTAGCTTCATGGTAGAATGGTTGCCTAGCATGTGCAAGGCCATTGCTTCCATTCCCAATGTCACTCCCCCAAAATAAAGTAAGCAGAGGCTTCCAGCAGAGCTGATCCACGTTTGTATATGCTGTCATCCCTGACCTCTTGCTTAGTTCTTCTGTTTCCTTTTTTTTTTTTTTTTTGCGGTACTGGGGATCGAACTCAGGACCCTGCGCTTGCTAGTCAAGCGCTTATTCCACTGAGCTATATCCCCAGCCCTCTTCTATCTGTTTCCTTGGAGCATAGGCTTCTTTCTCCGCTAAAGGTGGGAGAACTTCCAGTTAGTGGCCCCAAGCTGACCTTTTATAGGACTTACAGTATGAGAAAATTATTACCCTTTTCCCTATGACTTCTGTATAGCCAATGCATGGATAGTTCTTGGGTTGGAAAAACCTAATCCTGGACCGTTTGCTGTGTGATCTTATGATTAGTGGACCCTCAGGAGGTCCTAGGCTGAGCTTTTAGGTCTTTCTTTTATGAGAACCCTTGGCAGGGATTCCTGTTGGGCCCAAAGTCACAGCTCCTGTGTTTATTTAACAGGTGTGTTGGGCATTGTCCCTCTGGAAGGCCAAGGAGAAGACAAGAGACAGGTGGCCTACCTGGGATGCCATTCAGGTAAGTGAGTGCCTGGAACTTGACCCCAGGGCTGGAGGACCTGATCCTGTAGCCCATGCCTTATCCGCAGAGTGTTCTATGAGGTGGTAGTGTGCAAAAGGCTGCATCTGATTTAGAATTTGGGTCTGGGTGCAGGAGAGGGAGGCTGGACATTTCAGGTTCTCAAACTGGGAGGAGAGAGATGTGCAGTGCCAGGCTGAGGCTGTCAGTGCTGAAGATTCACCCCTATGTGGCTGTTACCCCTCTTGTCCTAGAGTCCAGCAGGGCACCCCTTACCACTAGGCATCTTCCCTAGCCAAACCATCCAGTGCCACCCAAGAAGGTGGCCATGCTGGGCTGGAGGATGGAGATAGGACTTCACAAAGTGCTTTTGTCTGCTACAGCTGCATCTGGGGGCACCTTGCTGGCCTAATCTACCTGGCTAGGTGCTACGGCTCTGTGTCCTCTGGCCTACATTCTTGGCTGCCTGTTGGGTGGTGTTGGGGGTGAGGAAAAGGGATTGATCTTTGGTCCTTTGACTGGGTTAGCTGCTCAATGTAGGAATGATGATAATGAAGGTATTTAATACTTGGAGCATTCTGGGTGCCTTGTACCACTGTCTGTCTTTGGAGAAAGAGTCTCGCTATGTAGTTCACGTTGTCCTTGAACTATGTAGCCTAAACTGACCTCGAATTCATACTGATTCTCCTGCCTCAGCCTTCCCAAGTGCTAAGAGTACAGGCGTGTTCCATCATGCCCAGCCTATTTGCATTTTCTGATCTAAACTTGTAGAAAAAGAACTACTGAAGCAGTATGTACGTACCATAAACATTGCCCATGTATGTGAATAATTGGTAATGTTTGTTCAAGTTGTGTTTCAGAGCATTCAGTTTCAGAACATTTCTGTTCTTCCCCAGGTGATTCCCTTTGGAGTTAACCTGCAGATACCCTGGGCACTGCAGCCTCAGGCACCCATTGATCTATTTTTCTGCCTTAGTAGCAGACTTGCACATTGTTGTCAGGGTCTCATCCAGTAAGCTGTCATTTTTTTGTAAATAGTTTTATGGGAAGAGTTGTGTCCATTCACTGGTATGTAGTCTGTGGGTGCTTTCCTGCAGTGACTGTAGAGTGGAATAGTTATTAATTTTGGTACTAGGGGTTGAACCCGGGGCTTTGTGTATGTAAAGCATATGCTTTAGCAATAATCTGTAACCCTAGTCCAGAGTTCATTAGTTGTGACAGTTGTATATGGTCTTAAAATCCTAAACTCTGTACTACCTTGTCCTTTACAGGAAGTGTTTACTGGCCTCCACTCTGTCTTTTCATGTAAATTGACATTTCACATAAATGGAATCAGATAATATATAGTTTTTCAACTCTGACTTCTTTCACTTAAGATAATATTTTAGAGGTTCATCTCTGTTGTAGTGTGCATAAGAAATAAATTTTGTCATCTAACTTCAAAATTTTTTGAAGTAGATTTTTTGTTGTTGGGTTTTTTGTTCTGTATTTGGTTTTGAGACAAGGTCTGGCTGTGTAGTTCAGGCTGGCCTTGAACTCACTATGTAGCCCAGGCTGTCCTCAAATTCATGATGATCCTCCTAACTCAGCCTCCAAAGTGCTGGGATTACAGGCATGTGCCACCATGCCCAGCTGAAGTGCTTTTTTGTTCTGTTTTGTTTTTGTTTTTATTTTTTTTTGTACCAGGAATTGAACTTAGCACCTCACACTTGCTGGGCAGGTGCTATGCCAGTGAGCTAAACTCCTGGCCCCAGAAGTGGATTTTGAAGTAACTTACTTTTCAGTTAAGAAAACTGAGGGTCAAGGGAGTTAGGAACCTAACAGCTGCTGGCAGAGACAGAATTGGTCACAGAATTGTGACTGTGTTTGCTTCTTGCCTTTTCTACTAAAGAGAACTACCCCATATTGGTGATGTTTGAAAGGTGGTGAGCCCCCCCATCACCAGCCTTTCTAAATCTAAAGAGAAGCTGGACTTCTCTGTAGGTGGATTGTAGCATCATGGTAATTGCAGCTCTTCAGAGTTTTTCCGTGCAGGAGCCCTGCCAAGAAGTAGCTCTTGTGGGTAGCCAAGCTCTAGCTCCCATAGAACCTTCCTGGAGGTTCCAGGTCCCATTCTGCCCACATAAGTGCCGGTAGTGGGGGAAACTGAGAATGCTGGGCTCTGCCTGCTGTTTCACCTTGAAGGCTGCCTGCCTTCAGAGGCCCCTACAGCCTCTCTTCTCAGAGCTACATCTGCCTTCAGCCTGCTGGCCAGGGGGAGCAGAGTGACTCCACTCTGGGGCCGCTGGGGTGGCTCTGGGACATGAGCTATGGGGAAAGCAGCATAGTGGCACACTGCTGAGCACAGGTTCTGATACTAGAGCCCTGGCCTGATCCTCGGCTCTGCCCCTTTGTAGCTGTGTGACTCCGGCTGTGTTGCCCTCCCAGTGGGGGTGATGCTGCAGGACCACCTGAAGGGTCATCGTGAGGGTTTGGAGAGCTGTACGCATGTAAAGACTCAGTGCGGTACACTCAGATTAACCACACATCACCGAAACGTGCTGCCTTGGGAGACACCAGGCTGCCTGCGCTGCTGGTTGCATCTGGTGGGAACTTCCACTTCCCTGCCCTAGCAGGAGGTGTGGCATGTGTTCTGAAGCTGTGGCCCAGGACTGTCACCCTGCTATCTGGGAGTCAAGCGGGGGCATCCCAAGGGGTGTCTGTGCACGTCTGTCCTCTTTTCCTGCTTGCCTATGGCCGTGAGGAAAACAGCCCTGCTGCCCCACAGGGAGGCAGGTGGCAGATGTCTGTGCTCCTCATTCTGGGGATGCCAGCCTGTGGTCCTATCCTTAGCCCCAGCCACCTCACTGCCCTCCATACCCCATCTGCACCCCTTGCCACCAGCCTCATTTCCCTTCCGGGCTCTGGCTCACTCTGTGAACCTTCACATCCTCTTCCCACCAAAGAACTATAACCAAATTGATCTTGCTTAAGCCAAAAGGGATTTGTTGGTAGACTCCTGGGAACTTTCTAAATGCACAGCTTTCTAAAGGCACAGCTGGATGTGCCACCATAGGAGGGGCCAGGCTGGGTAGTTGTGTCCTTGCAAGGGCCTGCTAACCAAAGCAGCTTCCTGGCCACATTCTTGCTGACCTCCTGATGCCAGGGCCCTGTGCCATCCATGGTCCCCAAGGATCTTATGACATGTTACAGGAGGGGACTCAGGGGACTCCTACCTGCATCTTGTAGAAGGGTGCTGGGCTTGTAAACTTTCTTTCTTTTGGTACCGGGGATCAAACTCAGGACCTTGCACTGGCAGGCAGGCACTTGTGCCATTGAGCTATATCCCTGGCCCAAGGGCTTGTAAACTTGCAGCTGCCTGTCAGGGCAGAGAGGTCCCTTTCCCTTTCAAAGCCCTGGGCTCTGGTTTGGGCCGGGAGATAGTTCTGCTAGGTGGAAGCAGGATGTTTTAGATCAACCCCTCCTCTCCCACAGATCTGGTCACTGACCTGGACTTCTCTCCCTTTGATGACTTCCTCCTGGCTACGGGCTCCACTGACAGGATGGTGAGTGGAGCCAGCTGGAGACATGGCTCGTGTCTCCGTACTAGTATGGGGCCTTCTGTGCCTGTCAACCTGCCCCCCGCTTCAGTCCCATGGGCTCCAAGTGCTAAGGTTCTGACTCGCCCTTACACCGCATTACTGTCCAGGAGAAGCCAGGTGGGGTGATGTGGGAGGCTGGAGGGGCTGGGCAGGGCAGACCCCCTGTTCCCACTCATACATCTTCCCTGCCATCCTCTGATCACATCTCAGGATCCTTCAGCTGGGTTCCCTCCTTCCCTTCTTGGATACCAGAATCGTAGCTGTAGTTACAGGCCCCAACAGTTGAGCCAGGTGAGGTGTCCTTGCCAGGCCAGAAGCTGTTACCTTGTGGATCAGCCTTGCTCCAGCACAGGACATCGCTGGGGCCAGGGAACCGTAAGGTAGGCAGGCTCAAGGCAGCAAGACCTCCTAGTCCTGGGCTACAAGCTTGATCCTTTCCACAGGTGAAGCTCTGGCGACTGCCAGACCCTGGCCAGGCCCTGCCCTCAGTGCCTGGATTGGTGCTGGGTCCTGAGGAGCTGCCAGTGGAAGTACTGCAGTTCCACCCCACTGTGGACGGCATTCTGATGACCGCAGCAGGCAGTGCTGTGAAGGTGTGGGATGCGGCCAAGCAGCAGCCCTTGACAGGTAAGGCCACTCTAGCTTCCATCCTGAGGCACCCTCCATCTGCACAGCCCTTCCACTCCTGAGTGGTGTTTTCAGTAACATGAGCTTAAAAATACATACCAAGGCTGGGGTTGTAGCTCAGTGTTACAATGCTTGCCTACCATGTATGCATGGTGAGACATGCCTGTAAACCTAGCTACTCAGGAGGCTAAAGCAGGAGGATCACAAGTTCAAGGCCACCCTAGACAATTTAGTGAGACCTTGCCTCAAAATAAAAAAAATTAAGGCTGGGCATGGTGGTGCACACCTGTAATCCCAGCACTTGGAAGGCTGAGGCAGGAGGATCGTTGTGAGTTCGAGGCCACCCTGGGCTCCAAAGTGAGCTCAAGGCCAGCTTGAACTGCAAAGTGAGACCCTGTCTCAAAAAGACAAAAAAAAAAAAAGAAAAAGAAAAAGTCCTGGTGTAGTGGTGCACGCCTATAATACCAGCACTTGGGAGGCTGAGGCAGGAAGATTGCTGCAAGTTCGAGGCCAGCCTGGACTACATAGTGAATTTGAGGCCACCCTGACAAGTACATGCTGTCAATTCTACAAACATCCCATCCCTCTCCATTACCTTTAGGTATCTCTCAGGAATTTTTTTTCTCCATTTTTGTGAATAACTTCCTTACACTGTTGCTGCTTCCCCTTCCCCTTCCCCTTCCCTTTTTCATTCTCCTCCTCCTCCTCCTCCTCCTCCTTCTCCCAAGTGCTGGGATTACAGGCATGTGCCACCATGCCCGGCCACACTGTTATTTCTTAAAACTGTTTTCAGCATTGAAAACAAACCCTTGGCTCCCCACTCTGGAGAATTTCCCCTGTATAGCAGCCCTCCCACATGTGCATTCTTTGCCCACAGAGAAGATCACAGCACAGGGTCAGATTCCTTGAGTGCTGTGACTGTTCATATATGACTTGCAACTGAGCCCTGTGGTATGCTTTGATGATATCACATGGTTGCTCTCTTTAGAGTTCTCCCTGACCTACCTGCTTGTTTTGGGGGTAAAGATAATGGATGCTTAGGGAGTTGAGGGACATACTTGCCCCAGATGGCTGTTCAGTGTTGGGGGCTGAGTTCACTCTCCAGGCCTGGGAATGAAGTTCTGGACCCTTTCCTAGAAGAATAATTAGCACAACTGGAGTCCTAGGGAGCCCCTCCCGTTATTCCAGCTAATAAGAATTCAGCCAGTGCTCACCATGGAGTCATCTTGTGCCACACAGGATGGGAGATAGGAAGTATCTCTGAGACCAACTTGACTTGGAAGCAGAGGTGGCGGTGACTAGATCTCCTGTCTGTATTGGGGGTGACCCCAGCTGTAACTACCATTTCTCAGGCTCTTATGTCTGGCCCTGCGCTGAGAGCTTCAGACCTCCTGCACACATCTGCCTGCAGTTCCTGTGGTACAGACTGCACTTAGGAGTTTACAGAACTTGGCCAACCAAGGCCATGGGGTAGATGGCAGGGTTGGGATTTGTCGTGTGGGAGTGACCCTGGTGTAGTGGTTATCTATTGCCTTGGAACAAATTACCCCCAAATACAGGGGCATCTCGTAGTGCTGAGGGATAGGGATATGGAGGTGGCCAAGCTGGGGGTTCTGCCTCAGGGCTCTTACCAGGATGTCGTCATCTAAAGGCTTGGCTGAGGCTGGAGAAGCAGTGTCTAGGATGGGATTCACTCAGAGATGGTGGCTGTGGCGTCCCCAGAGTGGCATCAGACAGGGAGCAAATGGGAGACTGCACAGAAGGCAGAAGCACACCACTTCTTTCACCAGGTAATCTTTATTAGAAGTGAGTCGCTACATCCTGCTCACAATTAGGAGTGTAGGTGTGTTAGTTTCTTAAGAAGAACCATAATAGAGATTTGCTCTCTCATAATTCTGGAGGTTAGAAGTCCAAGGTCAAGGTATAGGCAGGGCTGACTCCTGAGGCCAAGGCAAGAGCTGTTCCAGGCTTCTCCTAGCTTCTGTGGTCTCAGGTCCTCTACTTGTGGGTGACTGTCATCTCTCTACTTGTTTGTGTCACCTTCCCTATGTATATGTCTGTCTGCTTTTTCCTTTCAGTACTGGAGATTGAACCTAGGGCCTTATACACACAGGCAAGTGCCCTACCACTGAGATGGTTCCTCAGCCCTTTTTAAAAATTACTTTATTTGTTTGAGAGAGAGTCTCACTGTGTAGTTCAGGTTGGCCCAAACTCTAAAAATTATTTTGAGACAGGGTCTTAGTAAGTTGCCCAGCCTGGTCTTGAACTTGTGATCCTCCTGCCTCAGCCTTCTGAGTAGCTGGGAATACAGGCATGTACCACTACACATGGCTTCTCTCTACGTTTCGAGAAACTTTTTTTTTTTTTTATGTTAGAGAGTCAACCCAGGCCTTGTGCATTCTAAGCATGCACTGTACCAATTGTACCACTAAGCTACACCTCCCAACTCCAGAGAAACTATTTTCAAGTAAGGTCACATTCACAGGACCTGGAAGTTAGAACTTAAACATCTTTTGGGGGGGACATAATTCAACTTACAACAGGGAGAGTTTCAGAGAACACAGGGTCTTACTTCAAAACATTAGCCTGAGGGATTGGGGAGCAGAGATGACAGAAGCAGAGGGCCAGGGTAGAGTGGCAAATGAGCGAAAGTGAGCCTGGGCTTGGGACTGGGGGCCAAGGAGTAGGGAACTTTGAAAGATTGTGCAGAGATCTGGTTTGATAAGTTGAGGGTTAAAGGTCAAAGCCTGAGGGTGCAGGCTGCTGCTGCACCTGCTGGCTCTTGGCTGAGAGGGACCCTTGCTGCTGCCCTTGCCTTGGGAGTTACTGAGGCAGTCCTGCCCTCCACTTCCCTGGGGCCTGACCTTGGCTGCTTCCCCACAGAGCTGGCGGCCCATGGGGACCTAGTGCAGTGTGCTGCCTGGAGCCGGGATGGAGCCCTCTTGGGCACCGCGTGCAAGGTAAGTAGGCAGTGGAGAGCCCGATGAGCTCTGCTCGGGGCCAGTCCAGGCCCTGTGTCTGGCACTGTACCCTCAAGGGCCAGAGAGTAGTGAGGTCAGGATGGGCATCTGTGAGCTCTGCACCTCAGTTGGGTCCCTATCAGATGGGGACCTGAGCAGAGCCCCTATGCTGCCCCTTGCTGCTCCCTGGTCTGCCATTGGACTCCATCCCCACCTTCGTCAGCCTCACCCCAAGTGTCTAGTTGGTCCAGACAGCCCTCCTCCCACGGAGGCCCATGTTCACTATGTCTTCATCGGGGCCCTGGGCTTGCTGTGTTTTGGTAAGCAGCCAACTTCAGTCAGGGAAGTACTGATGAGAGGACTCTTGTGACTTGTGTCTAACCTCTGAAAGAGACATGGTGCGGGCAGGAGCTGTAAAATAGCTCTGAAGAAAGAGTTGATCCTGGGGATGAGGAGGGCAGAGCAAGCCTGCTGGGTGGAGGGAGCTGCTGATGGAAATACCTGGCTGTACACCTGGAGAGTTGTACCTGGAGACCGGTACTGAGGCCTCACATGTAAAGGTTGTGGTTATTTACAGAGCGGGCCACTGGCAGCATGAGGGGAACAGACTTGTAAAGACTCTCCCCAAATGATTGTAGAACAGCATTGCGGGGGGGACTGGAAGAGGCTGTCGTTAGTAGGGGGGTTGAGATGGGGGTGGGAGGCCCTTGGAAAAAGAAAGCAGAGCTCTTATTGGTGGGTTGCATGTGAGAAGTGGGTGCTTGGGACTGGTCCTTGGCTCCAGTACCAGCCCCATAGTGAGACAGGTGTGTGGAGGAGGTCCTGGGGGGGAGGGGAACACCTGGTGTGAATGTTTCAGGCAGGGCTGCTCCCTAGGGACTTGTTAGGTGTGTTGAGCTGGGGTACCTGGAGACATCACAGTAGAGGTCTCTCCTGGATCTGTGAAAGGTAGAAAGGTGAGTGTGGTTTATGCTCAGGGAGGAAGGATCATAGTCTCAAGGAGAAGGTATGAAACGTATAGGTAAGACAAGATGAGCGTGTGGAACCTAGGACAGAGGGTTCATCAGAGCAGGATTGGGTGATAAGGGGCTACTGGGGACCTGGGTGACCCTCAGGACCATTACTGTGCTGTGCTGAGCTCGAGGACACTAGTGTAGAATGGTTGGGAGGTGAGGAAGTGGAGCTGGAGAGGGGAGGGAGGAGAGGGGTTGGGAGAGGAGGGGAAAGACAGGCCCTTGTGAATCAGGGAAACGATCAGCTGTGCATACCGCTAGGCAATTCTCTATAGACTCCAAGCTCCAAGGAGCCCTATTTCAGTGTTCTTTGTTGTTTGTCTTTGGATACTAGGAATTGAACTCAGGACCTCACCCTTGCCAGGCAGGTGTTGTACCACTGAATCATGTCCCTGGCCCTTTCCAGTGTTCTTTTCTCTCCCTTTTTGTAAGGTACATACCCCAGCATTTATCAAGGTTTTGTGTTTGTTTTTGTTTTTGAGGGGGAATTGGTTTTGATCTTGGCTTTTTCAGAGGATCTAGCTATGTAGTCTAAGCTGGCCTTGATCTCACTGTGTAGCTCAGGATGCCCTCGAACTTGCAGTGATTCTCCTGCCTCAGCTTCCTGACTTCTGGGATTACAGGCCTGTGCCACAAGCCTGGCAATTTTTTCCAGTATTGTTCGTTAAACAGAAGGTTACAGGTACTGACCTAAACTCTGTGAGTTAAGAAGTAAGAAACTGGGAACTTCTAGGAAGATGGTGGAGTGGTGAACAGCAGAGAAAGAGCCTTTCTGAGATTTGTTGTCCAGATGCTAGAATATAGCAAAGCAAGGAAGAGAAAGAGGGAATTGGGTCCTCAGGACCCAGTAAAGCTCTGAAGCAAGAAATGAAGCCCATGGGGAGAGCAAAGACAGAGACTTAAATGAAGAAGGAAGTGGCAAGCCCTGCTTTCCCCCGAGCCCTCACTCACTGAGTGGGAGGAGTGGCTTGAACCTGCAGACACACAATAACTACTGGGGAACCCCAATGGAGAAACACACAAATGGAACAAGCAGTAGACAAGCAGTGGACTGCAGTGGCTGGTGCATCACTCAGGTTCAGACATTCCCCAGGAGAGGGCGATTGGCCAGTCTCCATTTTAGAGAGGAGCCCACTAAGCTCAGAACTCAAAGCAGCTGCTGACTGGCTACATCTGGTGGCTCCCCGTTTCAGGGTGAGGTAGAACTAAGTTCAAGTCATCAGGAGGTCAAGGAGGCGAGTTCAAGCTGGCAAGAGGCACATGGAGTGTTGTAGGCAGAACAAACCAGATTCCAGCCTCACAGCCAGAAGCCAGCCTGAACCTCAGTGGAATTGAGGGTGAAATATTGCTGGGATCATACACCATCGCACTGTAAATCTACAGCTGGCTTGCTAAGTTAATCAACACAGATCTGGACTCTGTCTGCCCACTTTGTCGACCAGTGACAGTAGAGACACACCGACATTTTTTTCTTCTTTTTTCTTTTTTTCTTGTTTTCATGATTGTTTGCTTTTGTTTTTATATAAATGTGAACATTGTTTCTAGTTTTGTTGTTGTTCTGATCTTGTCTTTATTTCTTGCTTCTTTCTTTCCCTCTTGTCTTCTTCACCAATTTCCCAAAGTTCACATAATCTTCCTTTGTCTGCCAGCCTTGCTTCCATTCTCTTCCTCTTCTTCTTTTTCTCTATTTGTTCCCCCAGGCTATTTTAAATTTTCTACCCTGAGGGTAAAATCACCATCCTGAGGGCATATTTACTGTATACAATTATCTGGTTTGTTTTAGATTTTGTTCTGTAACCATAAATCTAGTTCATATGGTTAAAGATGGCAAATTAATAGTTACTTTAGGTTGTCATTTTCTAGCCTGTTTGAGGCTATTGTTTTTACTGGTTGTAGTACGTTAGCCAAGGTCATGCAATTGTTCTAATCAGTTGCTCTTCCTGTTATACCAAGAGAGAGGTTGCCTTAGGGTCATAAAAAATACTATGGGCCTGTGCTGAAGAACCAGGGGCTGGGCCAAATAGGCAACAGCTTCTCATCCCAGCTATATTGAAGGGATAGGATCTTTCAATAGACTCACAACCCAAAAGCCAGCTATACCTGGAGGACATCTCTAAGAATTCGTTTCCTAGGGGTTCTGAAGACTAGCAGTACAGCTACTTGCCATCAGCAACTTATAAGCATCAACTCAGTAATTAAACTTAAAAAAAAAAAAGACACTTAAGATGTGTCCCTAGACTTCCAGCTCACGAAAAGCAAACCCAGGGATCAGTGAGGTGGAACAATTTGAAAGCCACCCACCTGCAGTCTCATGGATTTCATTTCATTCCAATGTTAAGTTTCTGAAGTGGTAACAGTAGAAGCAACAAAGCAAATGAATGATGTTCTAGGAAAAAAATCAGAAGTAATTTTTCAGATAACTACAAAAATGGGGGATGATGACCATAATGGAAGACAGGTATAGTGACTCTAGAGCAGATTCAGAAAAAAAAGGTACTTAGGAAAATGATGGACATCATGAACACCTAACACTGGAATGAAATTAAATCCATGAAACAAATTCAAACAAATATCCAGGAGATAAAAATTCCATTCAGTGTTCACACAGCTGAATGAGCCAGTGTGAGACCAGAATATCAGATACAGAAGATAAGATTGCAGTTAATTATCATAAAAAGACAGATTTTTAAATTTTGTTTTTTTGATATAGAGTCTCACTGTGTAGTCCAGGCTGACCTCAAACTTTAGCAATCCTTCTGCCTCAGCCTCCCAAGTGCTGGGATTACAGGCATGCATCACCATGCATGGGAAGCTTTCTTAAAAATACCAAGGAACCATGAAAAGACACTCCAACAGCTAGTATATGATGCAGAGAAGAATAACATAAGGTTGATCACAGTCAGGCCGGGGGATATAGCTCAGCAGCACAGTGCCTGCCTGGGAGGCCAGTGTCATGACTTGGATCCCTGATACCCCCAAAAAAAAAGATTGACTGGAGTCAATGGAAAAGCAGAAAATAGTGCAAATGACATAAAAACCTGTTCACAGAAGTAATGGCAGAAAACTTCACAAGCATGTAAAAAGAATTTGACATGCAAATAAATGAGGCCTGTAGAACTCCAATTAGCCATGATGAAAAAAATCTATACCAAGTCATATAATAGTCAATACTCCAGAACTTCAACACAAGAATAGAAAATTTAAAACTGTTAAAGAAACAAATCACCTATAAAGGAAAGCCCATCAGAATCACAGTAGACTTATCAGCACAAGTGAACTTTTCAACCCCAAGTCAAGGAGAGTTTAGAGTGAAGTATTTCAAGCCCTAAAAGGAAACAACCTCCAAGCTGGGCGTGCTGGCACATACCTATAATCCCAGCACTTGGCAGGCTGAGGCAAGAGGATTGTTGCAAGTTCGAGGCCAGCCTGAACTACATAGTGAGACCTTGTCTCAAAAAAACAAAAAAAAGGAAAAAAAGAAAACACCCTCTAACCCAGATTCCAGATTGAGGTACCTTGCAAAACTTTTTTTTTTTGCAAAACTATCTTTCAAAACTGATGGACAAATATGATACTTCCATGACAAAGAACACCTGAGGGAATTCCTGACCACCAGCCAGCATGCCAAAATGTTCTGAAGGGCATTCTAGAAAGATATAACAAGGCTTACAACTCCATGATCGCCAAGAGAATAATCCACTAGGCTAGGCAAACAGTTAAATGGGGAAAGAAAGGGAGACCAACAACAGGAAAATAACATGACAAGGATAAGTCAATACATACCAGTTATAACCATCAGTGTTAATGGTCTCAATTCACCGGTGAATCAAAAGAAACTGGCAGAATGATTCAAGACGTAAGATCCAACAATGTGCTGCACACAGGAAAAGCATTTAATTCAAAAAGACTGAGAGTGAAAGGATGGGAAAAAAATACTCACTGTGACAGGAACCTGGAAAAACGCAGGGGTCACTATTCTCTTTGCAGACAAAAGTGGATTTTAAGCCAGGATTGCTTAAGAGAGACAAAGAAGGTCCCTATATCCTTGTTACAGGAAAAATCCAAGAGGGGATAACAATCATAAATACATATGCAACAAATATGATGCACCCAACTGCATAAAACAAATATGAACAGACATGAAAAATTAAATAAGTACTAATACAGTTGTAATGGGGGACCACAGTACTCCACTGTCACAAACAGACAAACTAGACAAAAAATGAACAAGGAAATATCAGAACTGAACCAAACTTTCGAACAAATGGACTTAGTAGATGTCTACAGAGTGTTCCACCCCACATCATCACAGTTCATATTCTTCTTAGCAGCACATAGGACATTCTCCAAAATAGACCACATACTAGCTCATAGAAGATGCTTAAGTAAATGCAAAGGAATTAAAATTATCCATATATTTTTTTAAAATTTTTTTTGTGCTGGGAATCGAACTTGGGAACTTATGCATGCCAGTCAGGCGTGGTTCCACTGAGCTATATTCTTAGCCCTATCCATGCATATTATCAGACTGTAGTGCAATGAAATTGGAAATCAACAGCAAAAGAAACAAGAACTTCATAAACACATAGAAATTAACACTCTCCTGAGCAACCAATGGGTTACAGATGAAATTAAAGAAGAAATTAGACAGTTTCTAAAAGTAAATGATGCCAGTACAACATACTGGAACTTATGGGTCACAATGAAAGCAGTTTATAGTGATAAATGTTCTTGTATAAGAAAAACAGTAAGGCTGAGTGTGGTGGCACATACCTGTAGTACCAGCACTTAGGAGGCTGAGCCAGGAGGATTACTTTGAGTTTGAGGCCAGTTCAAGGACAGCTTGAACTACATAGTGAAACCCTATCTCAAAAAGACAACAATAACAACAACAAAACACTCCAAAACACAAACCAAACCAAACCAAAAATTACCCAAAAAACAAAAAACCAAAAATGCAGACAGCTCAGATAAACAACCTAATGTTGAACATTAGCCTTCTAGAACAAGAAGAGCAAGTCAAACTCAAAGCTTATGTGAGGGTTGACATTATAAAGAACAGAACAGAAATTAATGCAATGGAGACTAAGAAAATAATACAAAGAGAGCCAGGTGTGGTGGCACACACTGTAATCCCAGCACTTGGGAGACTGAGGCCTGAGGATCATTGTGAGTTTGAGACCAGCCTGGGCTACAAAGTGAGCTCAAGGCCAGCAAGCCCCTGTCTCAAAAAGAAAATAGAAAAAAAAAAAAAAAACACCAAAGCTGGGCTGGGCATGGTGGCATACACCTGTAACCCAGTACTCAGGAGGCTGAGTCAGGAGGATCACTGTAAGTTAAAGGCCAGCCTAAACTATATAGTGAGACCCTGTCTCAAAAAAAGTAAATAAATAAAAATAAATTACCAAAGCTGAATCAAGAAGATGTAAAAATCCTAAATAAGCCAATGTTGGTCAATAACATTGAAGATGCAATTAAAAACCTACCAACAAAGAAAAGCCCAAGCCCTGACAGATTCACTGCTGAATTCTACCAGAAATTTAGAGAAGACCTAATGTTGCTACTTCGCAAGCTCTTTAATAAAATGGAAAGAGAAGCAGTACTACCAATTTCATTCCTGGGAGCAAGCATCACCCTGATACCAAAGCCAAAGAAGGATCCAACCAAACAAGAGAACTACAGGCCAATCTCAGTAATGATCTGAGACCCAAAAATCCTCCATAAGGTACTGGCAAACACAAAGCAGAAAATCATCAGGAAGGTTATATACCATGACCAAGTAGGATTCATACCAGGGATGCAGGAATGGTTCAACATACGCAAATCAATAAATGTAATACACCATGTTAACAGAGCCAAAGACAAACACCATATGATCATCTCAATAGATGTGGAAAAAGGTTTTGATAAAGTTCAACACCCATTCATGATAAAATACCTACAGAAAATTGGACTAGGAAGTCTTTATCTCAATCTGATAAGAGACATCTATGATAGGGCTGGGGATATAGCTCAGTGGAATAAGCGCCTGCCTAGCAAGCGCAGGGTCCTGAGTTTGATCCCCAGTACTGCAAAAAAAAAAAAAAAGACATCTATGACAAACCAACAGCCACTATCATACTGAAAAAAACTGATTTACTCTTAAATTAGGAGCAAGACAAAGATGTCCACTCTCACCAGTCCTGTTCAATATAGGTCTGGAAATATTAACCAGGGCAGTTAGATGACAGAAGTAAAAGAAATAAGGATAAGAAAGAGAAGATAGAAATTAAATTATCATTATTTGCAATGACATGATACTATATATAGAAAACCCTCAAAACTCTACCGAAAGACTTCCAGATTTAATAATCAAGTGAGTTGCATAGCTGGATACAAAGTCAACACTCAAAAATCAATAGCATTCATGTGTACAATAACAAATTCGGAGAGAGAAATTAGGGAAACAACACCTTTCACAAGAGCATCAAGAAAAATGAGATACTTAGAATCAATCTAACAAAGAAAGTAAAAGACCTTTATGGTAAAAACTACAACATATATATAAAAAAAGAGATTGAAGAGGATATCAGAAAATAGAGTGATATCCCTTGTTCTTGGGTAGGAAGAACCAATATAGTGAAAATGGCCATACTTCCAAAATTGTTATACAGATTTAATGCAGTCCTGATCAAAATACCAATACCATACCTTACAGAACTAGAGAACACAATCCTAAAATTCATATTAGGCCAGAAGAGACCTAGAGTAGCAGAAGCAATTTGGGGCAACAAGGACAAGGCAGGGGGCATCATAATCCCTGACTTGAATTTACACCACAGAGCTACTGTGATAAAAACAGCATGGTACTGGCAAAAAAATCAGACTCAATGATCACTAGACCAGATTAGAAGATGCAGAAACAACTCTCAACATACTCAGCCACCTTACTTTGACAAAGGAGCCAAATAACTTCACTGGAAGAAATATAGCTTCTTTAATAAATGGTACTGGAAAACTGGCTTTCCACCTGCTGAAGATTAAAACTAGACCCATGTCTTTCACTGTGCACTAAACTAAAATGCAAATGGATCAAAGATTGAAATATGACTTCTGGGAAGATGGTGACCGGGTAGGCAGCAGAGAGAGAACCTCCCAGAGGATTACCACCCAGACAATGGAATATAGCAATATGAAGACAGAAAGGAGAGAGGTATGTACCCTGAACCCAAGAAGGATCTGAAATGGGAACTGAAGCCCTAGGAAAGACCAAGCAAAACCTCTCCTGGAGGAAAGGATCGGAGGGCCGCCGCGGCACAGTCGGAGGGAG
>PVLD010021105.1:0-32278 GCA_004027595.1 Dinomys branickii | reverse complement strand
GGTAGCTGAGCGGGTTTTTTGTTGTGGTTGCATCTTCCAGTCTGTTCCATTGATCCTCAGGTCTGTTATTTAGCCAGTACCAGGTTGATTTTATTACAGTTGCTTTGTAGTATAATTTCAGGTCAGGGATTGTGATTCCACCTGACTTTTCTTTATTGCCCAGGATTGCTTTTGCTATTCTGGGTCTCTTCTGATTCCAGATGAATAAAGCCTGAAGTTTAAAAAAGATTATTAACTACTTTTCAAACCTGTATGTCAATTAATTGGAGAATTTAGAAGATATGGATAGATTCCTAGATACATATGGATTATCAAAACTGAGCCAAGATTTTAAGACACTGAATAATCTAATAGCAGGTGATGAAATTGAAGCATTAATAAAAATTTACCAACTAAGAAAAAAACATGTCAGGATAGATTGACTGCTGAATTCTACAAAAATTTCAGAGAAGGTGAAACACTAATACCCTTCAAACTCTTTAGTGAAATTGAAAGGGAAGCAGCACTCTCAAAGCCATTCCTGGAAGATAGAATTACCCTGACTCCAAAACCATACAAAGATTCAACTAAAAAAGAGAACTATAGACCAATCTCCTTAATGAATACAGATGTAAAAATCCTTAACAAGAAACTGGCAAACAGAGTGCAATACACCACCAAAAATCATACATCACGAGCATGTAGACTTTATACCAGGATGCAAGGATGGTTTAACATACTCAAATAAATAAATGTAATACATCACATAAAGAGAAGCAAGGACAAAACTCCCATGCTCATCTCAATAGATGCTGAAAAAGCCTTTGACAAGATCCACCATCTTTTTATGATTAAAAACACAGCAGAAAATAGGTATAGAAAACCTTATCTCAATCTAATAAAAGCTATTTATGACAAACTTACTCTCAACATCCTATTAAATGGGGAAAAATTGAAAGCTTTCCCTCTAAAATGAGGAACAAGACAATCCACTATCAGTACTATCAGCACTCCTGTTCAACATAGTCCTTAAAACATTAGCAAGAACAATTAGGCAAGAAAAAGAAATACAAAGGCTATGTATAGGAAAAATAGAAGTAAAATTATCATTATATGTAGGTGACATGTTTATCTTATAAAAGACCTCAAAAGTTTAACAGAAGACTCTTAGAATTACAAATTTAGTGATGTGGCAGCATACAAAAATCAACACAAAAAATTAATAGCCTTCCAGTACACTAATAATGAACCCACTCAGAAAGCAGTTAGGAGACAAATACCACTCACAATAGCATCAAGAAAACTTAAATACTTTGGGATTAACCTAAGGAAGTGAAAGACCTCTACAATTAAAACTATAGTTCTCTGAAAAAGGAAATCACATGTTGAAAAACTATCCCCTGTTCCCGGATTGGTAGAACCAATATAGTCAAAATGACCATATTTCTAAAATAGATCTATAGATTGAACACACTCCCACCAAATACAAACACCCTTCTTTATAGGAATGGAAAAACAGTCCTAAAATTCACATAGAACCAGAAGAGACCTAGAATAACAAAAACAATCCTGGGTAACAAGAGCATAGCAAGAGACATTACACTCCTGGACTTCATGATATATTACAAAACAACAGTAATAAAAGCAGCTTTATATTTGCCTCCAAACAGGCATGATGATTATTGGGACAGAATAGAGGATACAGAAACAACCATTTAATTTTTGACAACGGGGCTGAAAACATACACTGGAGGAAAGATAACCTTTCAATAAATGAGGCTGAGAAAACTGGCTATCCACATGCAGAAGATTGATTCTAAGCCTATATCTATCACCACGTACTAAATTAAAATAAAAATGGATCAAAGAACTAAATGATAGAACAGAAACACTTAACCTGCTGGCAGATAAAATGGGTAAAACTCCTTAGGTCATAGATGTAGGTAAAGATTTACTAAACAAAACTGCATTTGCACAAGAAATAGTACCAAGAATCAATAAATGGGATCATATCAAATTGAAGAGCTTCTGCAGAGGAAAAGAAACAACCGACAGAGTGAAAAGATAACCTACAGATTGGGAAAAAAGTTTGCTAGCTGTTCTTCAGACTGAGGACTTGTATCTAGAATAAAGAATATAAAAATGAGATCCACCCAGAAACAGAAGACCCAACCAAAAATGTGAGCAAACGAAGTAAGCACACGCTTCACATAAGTACCATTGGCGGATAAATACAGGAAGAAATGATCAACATCACTGGCTATTAAAGAAACGCAAATTAAAACAACACAGAGGTAACAGAAAGATAAACTTGGGTCACTTGTAGGAAAATGGATGCACCTTGAAACCATAATGTTAAGTGAAATAAATTAGACACACAAGCTTAAATATCTGCTATGGTTTGTGTCTGGATGTCCCCCGAAAACCTCATGCAGTCATGGGGTGGGCTTCTAGAGTTTGTGGTTGATTCACGGATGTGCGTGCTGCACCCGCCCCGGGAAGGTAGTTTGCACACAATGTAAGGAAGGGAAGAGGCTCGCTCTCAGCTGCTCCCCCCTCCCCTTGTAATCTTGTTGTGTTTCTATCTTCTGCCACCATGAACTGTTCCTCTCTGCCATGTGCCATTCTGCCTTGGAGCCAGCTGAGCACTGATTGAAACCTCCACAAACTGTGAGCTACGTAAACCTTTCCTTCCTTAATTGTGGGTGTCAGGTATTTTGTTTCAGCAAGGAGAGAAAAGTAACCAGGACGATATCACACATTTTCTCTCAGATGAAAAATCCAGAGTAAAAATAGAGAGCAAAATCAAAGAGAGATAATAGAAAGTAGGGAGATAGGTCTTTATCAAGGGTGAAAGGGATCAAGAAATAAGAGGGGATAAAAAAGGAATAAAAATGTACTAGGTACATGTACCAACTCCACACGAGGAATGTAAACATGTACAGCAAGCATGTATACCATTAGAAAAAAAGAAGGAAATACAAGCTTTATAGTCAGACAGAATGAGTTTAAATACCGCCAGATATCTCACTTATTTTATTTATGGAACATTACTCAGTCACTCTGTGCTTCAGTTTCCTCTTCTTTAAACTGTCACAATGCCTGATAAACATAGCTAACTTTTTTAATGTTTTATTTTGAAATAATTTAAACACACCTTTCACCTAACTTTCCCTAACATTAACAGTTTATATAGCTATTATATAATTATGAAAACTAAGAAATTAACTTTAGTATGGTACAAATAACTAATGACAGGCTTTATTAGCATTTGTGCAGTTTTTCCACTAATGTACTTCTTCTGTTACAGAATTCAATCCCCCAATGCCACTTTCTATTTAATTGTTATGTGTCTTCCGATACTGGTCAAGTGTTTTATACAGTATTTCTCAATTTCTGTTTTCTAGTTAAATTGAGGTATAGATTTGGGAGAAGAATATCACAGAGATGAATTATGTTTCATACCACATCAAGCCAGGAGGTACTTGAGGTCAACAAAACTTTTTACTGATGATGTTGACCTTAATATCTTGATATGGGTTGGTCTACAAGGTTTCTCTGTTGTACAGTTGCTGTCTTTCCTACTCATTATGGTATGCAGTAGAAACAAGTGGGCCATGTGTTCATTGGTGAAGTGGACATTCAAGTCTTTTGCCAATTTTTAAAAATTGGATTGAGCTTTTCATTACTGGAATTTTTTTATATGGTCTACATAGTATACAAAACCTTCATAAATATATAGTTTTTAATATTTTTCAAGTCTCTGGCTCATCTTTTTCATTCTCTTGAGAGTATCCTTTGGGGAGCAGCTGTTTTAAAATTTTAAACTGGGTATTGTGGTTCATCCCTGCAATCCAAGAATTTGGGAGGCTGAGGTAGAAGGATCATCGCAAGTTCAAGGCTAGCCTGGGCTACATAGTGAGTTCAGAGTCAGCCTGGACTATAGAGTAAGACTCTGTCTCAACAATGACAAAATTTTTTGATAAATTCAAATTTTTTACTTTATGGACAATACTTTTTGATGTCATGCTTTGTCAAATCCATGATCATGCAAAATTTTTTCCAGTTTTCTTATGGTAGTTATAGTTTTAGGTGTTACATTTAGATCTGTGATTTATTTTGAATTAATTTTATATAATGTATGAGCTGTTTGTCTACATTAGCTTTTTGTGTATGAACGTCTAATTGTTTAAAGATGTTTCTTTCTACATTGATTCAACTTTGCAACTTTACCAGAAAGGCACCGACTATATTTCCGGGTCTGTGTGTGGACTCTTCAGTTGCACTGCTCTGTGTTTGGCTTTCCTCCAACACCATCTTGTCTTGTAACTTTGGGTTCAGTTATGAAATTGGGCAGCATGAGTCTTCCAACTTTATTCTTATTTTACAGAATTGCTTTGACCACTCTAATTCCTTCACATTTTATATGAATTTCAGATTCAGTTTGTTGATATTTATAAAGAAGCATGTAGTTTTATTTTTTTAACTCAGCCTGACAACCTGTCTTGTAATTTATATTTAGACTGTAATACAAAAATAAAGTCTACTTTCTTACTATTAAAAGTGTCACCATAATTTTTTTACATGTTCAAATACAATACCCACTGTCTTATGTGCTTAAATGTATATAAATGATGTCCTAGTGTGTACAACTTTTATAACTTAATTCTCTTTTCACTAAGCTATATTTTTTAGCTTTATCCATGCCACTGAGTTAGATCTAATTCATTCATTGTATGACTCTGCCGTAATTCAGTTATCCACGCCTATGTTGTTAGAAATCTAGGCTATTCCAGGCTCCTTCCCTCTTTTCCTGCTTCCTCTTTCCTTTTCACTATTACAGATAATGCTGCATTAAACATCTTTTTACTCTGTGAACTGTCAAAAGCACCACTGAGGGGAACATCTTGAAGTGGGGAGCTGGTTCACAGGGAATGCCCATGTTCAACTTTACCAGTCATGCTGTTATCCCTTAAGTAGGTCACATCAATTCACAGTGCGGGCAAGTGGAGGCCTCTTTTAGCTGTTCCCAAAGTGGAATTCCCCCCAAAGTGAAACCCAATTTTCAAGGGTTGGGACAGCCACGGTGATGGCCACCAGGTTGCTGAAGATTCTTGTTCCACTAGTACCCAGCCTCCCTGGGAGTGATAGCTGTGCTTAGTGGGTGAGCAAGGGACTTGGGAAGACTGACACGTAGATGGTTCTTTGACTTTAGGAAAATGGAACCACCAATGGATGTGGGCTTTCTAGGTTTCTTTCCATACGTAAAAAGCTCCATTTTCTTGGGTGATTGGAACATCCCAGTTCACTCCTCCTGTCAGTACGTTTCTGCTAAATCTGGTGGTACTGCTCAGTGAGGAAGGGCAAAAGGACCTAGTTAGTTCCCTTGAGACATTCTATGAGGTTATTTAATCCCATTCATGAGGGCTGAGGCCTGATGACTTAATCCTCCTCCTGCTCCTAATTTATTACATGGAGTCTTAAGTTCCCACAGGTGAGTGTGTGTGTGTGTGTGTGTATGTTCAAATTTTATACAAACCTGTTCAATTTTCTACCAGGCTTCTTCTTATTAATTTTAGGTATTTTTAATATAACCAATGTAAACCTTTTGTCACTTACATACATTGCCCCTTATTCCTTCCTTTCCTTTGTACTCTAGTATGTCTGTTGGTGAACAGAAATTATAGATTTTAAAGTTATTGTTATTGTTATACTGTGTTTGTGTTATGACTGATACAGCTTTGCCTCCAGTTTTAAAAATATATCCTTCCTCATAGTAATGAAAATATCCTTATATTAATGTATAATATAATCTATAATGTAAAAATATCCTTGTATTAATGTGTATTATATTATCTTTATAAAATTTAGAATCCCTAATTTGCCTTTTAAATTTCAAGTTATATGTTTCTTGGAATTGAGTTTTGTGTATGCTATGAGAGAAGAGTGATGAAGACCACTATGACACAGCCCCGAGCAGGACTTAAATTAACCAGTTGGCTTTTTATGTTTCCTTGTGAATCTGTCCAAAGTCCAGGGTGCTTGTCCGGAAGTGAGTGAGGGACTCATGGTAAGTGAACCTCTGTAAATCATTAATCCCTACTAAAGCCTGTAATGGTGGATGAAACCAGAAAGCCTCAAAGGATAAGACAAGATCACAGCCAAGGAGACCAGGATCTGATCTCAACTAGATTGAGATTATAGCCTCAGGCATCTCATTCATGAATGGATTAATTTAATCCTTATTAAGGATTAATTTAATACCTTACTTGGAGAAGTCCTTGAGTGATTCCACCCTTCCTGAGTATTCCCTTCCCTTCTGATAACCAAATAAATACGAGGCACACATAGAAGGTCTTAGCCAGGACAGAATCTCGAATTCTGTGAGAGGGCTTTGATCCTCCTGGAGCCCTGAAATCATTCCATTTGCCTCTTTTGATTTAGCCTTTGCTGTACGCTCATTTGAGAGATTGCAGACCTGATCAACCTGCAATAGCTAAGGGATATTATTAACCTGATAGAAGAGTTAAATTTTTCTTTTTCCATATGGATATCCATTCAACTTTGCATAAATTATTAAAAATATACTTTTTCTATTGCTCTGTAATACCAATTTTCTTTTTTTTTTTGTAATACCAATTTTCAACAAACTAATTATCACTGTATTACAAATGAAGTGCTACTATATTCCATTGCTCTGTTTGTCCTTGCACAAATACTTCTCTTTTAATTTGTACTGTTTTTTAAAATGTTTGATATTTGGAAAAAAGTTTCCTTTGTCAAGTGTATTTTTTATCCTTGGTTTTTGTGTTTCCATACATATTTTATAATTATTAAGTTTTACCAAAAAACTACTAAAATAACTACCGGGAAAGGAGAAAAGAAAAAAGGGAAAAATATATATACAAGATAGCTAAGATAGTTGTACTACTAATTTATATTGGTTTATTGAAAGGAACAGTTAATTCTTAATTTTTATGTCAATTTTGCATGCCTATATCTGGTAATCTGAACAACTACTTTGAAGATAACAATATGCAATATAACAATCATCATTAGCTTTCTATCATCTTGTTTTGGAATTCTGCATCTTTTTTCATTAAAAATTTTTTTATTCTCTTTAAAATGGAAGAAACTACTAACATTTTAATTGAAATTGTGTTGAATTCATGTCAATTTTAAATTCATGTCAATTTTAAATTTTAAAGAGAGTAGTAAAAAAACAAACAAACAAAAAAACCCAGTAGCAACATACCAACATCACAGACATAAACAAAACAAAGCAAGAACGTTAAAAATGATAGAGGGTTTCAAAAGAAAATGATAGGAAATAACAGTGATTGTTATATTATATATTGTTATCTTCAACTATATTGCTCAGTTTATCAGATGTAAGAATGGAAGATTGTTCAAATCATTAAAGAGAATAAAAAATAATTATTAAATAAAACACTAGAGAAAATACAGAGTTTCACTAGACAAGATGGTAGGAACTCACCAATGGTTGTTCCATTGCATATTATTGTCTTCAAATCAGTTGCTCAGATTACCAGATATGAACATGCAAATTTCCTCAAAATACAAAAAAATTAAGCATTAACTGTTCCTTTCAATAAACCATCAGACATCAGGAGTACAGTTATTGTAACTACCCTTCTATATACATATATGTGTGTGTGTGTGTGTATTTTTTTGCTTTCCTTCTTTCTCTTTTTCTTCTTTCCCTCATCCTTAATTTGAGCAATTTCCTTCCCTTTCATATCATCTGTTGTATGTTTTGAGTTATACTTACTCTTTCAGGTTCCTACACCAGGGAGACATTATGATGTTTACACATGTGGGTCTGATTTATTTCACTTATAAGTATGGTCTCTAGCTGTATCCACTTACCTACAAAAGCCTTGAGTTTATCTTTTTTTATAGCTCAGTAATACTACATTGTATAAAAATACCACATCTTTTTTATCCATTCCTCGGTTGATGGACATTTCTGTTGTTTCCAAGATTTAGCTATAACAAATTGTGCTGTTAGAAACATGGGCACACATATATTGCTGTGGTGTGATGTCTTTAATTCTTCTGGGAAAATATCCAGAAGGGGAATAGCTGGGTTAAGTGGGACTTCTAATCTTAGTTTTGTGAGGAATCTCCAACTGATTTCCACAGTGGTTTCACCAATCTACACTCCCACCAACAGTGTGGTAGCGTTCCTTTTCCCCCACAGCCTCTCCAGCTATTACTGACTGATTTCTTGATGATAGCTATTCTTTCTGGGGTGAGATGGAATCTCAGGATTGTTTTAATTTGCATTTCTTGAATGAGTGATGATGTTGGACATATTTTCATGTATTTATTCACTGTTAGTATTTCTTCATCTGAGAAGTGTGTATTCATCTCAAATGCCCATTTTTGGACTGGGTCTTTGAATTTGGGCTGATTTTTAAAAATTCCTTATATGTTTTAGATAGAAGCCCCTTGTTTGAGGGGTAGTTGGCTAAAATTTTCTCCCAATTCACGGGTTTTCTTTTTACTCTGTTGGTAATTTCTTTTGATGTGCAAAACCTTTTCCATAAGATGAGATCACAGTTGTTGATTCTTTGGAGTATTTCCTGTGCACTTTGGTTTTTGTTCATGAACTCTCTGCCTACCCCTATGTCTTCAAGATTTTTACCTAGTTTCTCTTCCGGTAGTTTAGTTTCTGTTTTAATATTTAGATTTTGATCCATTTTGACTTTAGTTTAGGGCATGGTGATAGACATGGGTCTAGTTTTAGTCTTTGGCATGTAGAAAGCTGGTTTTTCCACACCATTTATTAAAAAGTCTATCTTCCAGTGAACATGTTTTGCCCCTTTGTCACAGATAAGGTGGATGAGTGTGTTTGTAGTTGTGTCTATATCTTCTAATCTGTTCATTGATCTTCAGGTCTGTTTTTTTTTTCCAGTACCATGCTGATTTTATCAGAGTAACTTTGTAGTATAATTTCTAGTTGGGAATTGTGATGCTTTCTGTCTTTCCTTTATTGATCAGGATTGCTTTTGCTATTCGAGGGCTCTTGGGGCTCCTGAAGATGTCTGGAATTCAGCCCAGCTCCCATGGAGATGCTAGTGGTTCAAGGAGTCAGTTACAAGGAATTGATAACTTTATATGTGTTTTCCAAAGCATGAGCATGGAATATTCTTCTGTTATTTAGGAATAATTTATTTATTTCATTTATTACTGATATTTTTCCTCTGTAAAAGTCTTTCATATTTTTTATTAGAATAATATCTAGGTATTTGCTGTTGTTAATGGTTTTACAAGTTGGGATTTAATTTCTTTCTCTTTTTTTGGTATCAGGACTTGAACTCAGGACCTTGCACTTGCTCAGCAGACACTTGTGCCACTCAGCTATATCTCTGGCCCAGTTGGGGTCCAATTTCTAAACAGGTGAATGTATAGATGTGATGTATACATTTGATAGATTTTGGTCATATTATTTAGCCATGTAACTTGAGGTATCAAACATTGTGCTACCCCTGAAAAACCCCTTTTTCTCTTTTCCAGCCTTCTCAATGGAAATAACTTTTGTGATTTCTCCCTATAGATTTGTTTTGCATACAGAACCACACAGTATGAACTGTCTTGTGGTGTCTGGCTTCTTTAACTCAGTGCGTGTTCTGAAGTTTGCCTATACAGTTGGGTGTACCAGTAGTTCTCTTTTATATTACTGAATCACACTTATTTCTATGGATATATCACATTTATCTATTTCCTTGTTGATGACAATGTGGTTTCTAGCTGTGACTCTTATGAGGAGTGCTTCCTTGAAATTCTTGTACAGATCTTTGTGTGGCTATAGAGTTTATTTTCTCTTGGGGGAAATACCTAGAAATGGAATGACTGAGTCATAAGGTAGCTGTATCACTATAATAAACTATCAGATTTAGTTTCAAAGTGAACATACAATTTAATATTCCCAACACAATGTTTGAATTTCCACTTGTTAGACATTCTTACCAGTGTCAATAGAATTGTTACTCTTTAATTTTAGCCATTTCAGTGAGTGTAGTAGTATATTATAGTTTTAATTTTATTTGTCTGATGACTAATAATCTTAGGCATCTTTTCATGTGCTTACTGGTTATTTATATATCAGTTACACATTCAAGTTCTTTATCCTAAAAAATAAGTTGTTTATCTTTTTATTATTGAGTGTAAGTGTATTGAAAATATATTCTTAATATGTCCTTTTCCAAATACTGTGAATATTTTATTCCACTCTGTCTTGATTTTTATTTTTATAGTGCCTTTTGCTGAGAAGTTTTAAACTTTGCTAAAAATAATTAGCATTTTTTGTCTTTATGTTTGCTGCTTTCTGAGGCCTACAGAACCATGACATACCCAGTGATTGCCAAATTTTCTTCTATGTTGTCTCCCACAAGCTTTATGGTTTTGTCTTCTACACTGATATATATGATCTACCTGTAATTAATTTTATTGTATTGGCTGAGATTTTGTCTTTTCTGGATATGGTAAGCTGTTCTTTCAGTATCATTTGTTAAAAAGACTTTTTCTTTACCCATTAGCTTTGATATCTTGGTGAAACATTAGTTGATTATATAATATGTGGTATATTTTTGGACTTTTTAATCCTATTAAACTATTTGCTTTTCTTCATGCTAATACCATAGCGTCTTGATCATAGCAGCTTTATAGTAAATCTTAAAATTAGGTAGAGAAAGTTCTCCTGGAGCACAGTTCTTTCAGTATGGTCCTCTCAATTTATAGACCAAAGAAATAAGGAAACAAATTATCTATCCCATGCATTTCCAATGTACAATGGTGGTATAGGCAAGATGACAATCAATATAAATACTTGTTTTTTAAAAAATGAAGAAACAACAGCACACATAAATGGCTCATAGTAATTCTGAAATCCATCAAATGTAAGTTTCTTATTAGGACTTAGTCCTACTTTTGCCTGGAAATAAGTTTATAGTTCTTGGTTTTGTTTTCTAGACTTTTGGTCCATTATCTGAGTCATTTTTTTTTTAATGAATGGCATCATGTATTTGCAGTTGAGTGATTTCCTCACTCTGTTTCTGCTGTAAAAGTTTGAGAATTCAAAGCCTTCTGTTCATTTATGTTGTTTTTGCCACTTCATATCCATGCTGGCAGTACTCTGGTGATATCATTCTCCAAAATATTTGTGGTCCTTCTATGAATTTCATAAAGGTTCGCTTCATCAGAAAAATCCACTTGTGCAAATCTCTTTGAGATAAATTCTCCCTGCATAGGGCTTCTGCTGAGATCCTTGGCTGAGGGACAATTCCCTTAAGCATTCTAGAACCCTGAGTATCTTATATATCGGTGCTGTGAGGCAAACCTTTAAATTCTGTAGAGAGCCTTTTGGCAGACTGAACATACTCTGAAGAGCCACTTTTAAATTTTTCTGAGGTCTTATAAAAGGATTTTATAGTTACACCTGTTACTTCACCTTTAAAACATTGTTTCCTGAGGGTACTTGAGTTTGGTCTTTGCTTAGGAACAATTTTTTAATTTTAGTGTTGCTTGCCATCTGAACAGGCTCAGAAGCTTCAAAGCCAGCCAAGCACTCTCTTTTGGCTTAACAGTGCTTTCTTTAGCTTGTCTCTTTCCTCTCACATTTAAACAGCAGCAGCAGCAAGAAGCCAGGTGGCACCTTCAAGACTCTGCATGGAAATCTTAGTTAAATTGCCCAGTACAGTAGGTGCATTTTCTTTCACTTGGCTACAGGAGGAAATATTGCTAAATTTTCGGCATAACGGTGATTTCCTCTCTTTAAATTTCCAACAAGATTTCCTTCACTTTCCTTTAAGTCCTCATAAGCAACCATCTCAAAGTCTGATTTTACTAGCAGCAAATTCAGGCAACTCAGGCTTTCTTTAATATTCTCCTTAAAGTTCCTTTGGCCATTCTGTTTTTCTTACCCAGTGACTGATTCCAATTCCACTAATGCATTTGAGGTTTTCGTTATGGTAGAACCCCATTTCCAGGCACCAATACTATGTATACACATAGTAGAAGTGTCATGGTTTGCGTCTAGGTGTCCTCTGAAAGCTTCATGCAGTCATGGGTGCAGGCTTATAGAGTTTGTGATTGATTCATGGTCCAGTGCTGGGATTAAGAGTGTGTGCTGCACCTGTCCTAGGGCAGGCAGCCTGCCTACAACGTGAGACACAGAAAGAGCTCTTTCTCTCCGATTGCTTTTGCTATCTTCCACCACCACAAAATGTTGCCCCTCTGCCACGTGCTACCCCGCCTTGGAGCGACCCAATTATGGATGGAAACCTCTACAAGCTGTGAGCTAAAGAAACCTTTCCTTTCTTAACTTTGGGCTTTGGGTATTTTTTCTGAGCAATGAGAGAAAAGTAACTAACATTTTTAGATATTTATATGATGGACTATCTGGTCCATGAAGAGATGGAAATAAAGAAGTGCCTGGCTTCGCTATTCCTTTCAGGATGCTCATCATCTGGCTCCAACTTGAGTCCTTGAGTTAATGGGAATTAGATCTAAAAAGCTCTTGAGACCTGGGAAAGGATCAATGAAGAAAACACACACACACACACACACACACACACACACACACACACACACACACGGTTGTGGGGGGGAGAAAGAGGGAGAGAGATAAATGAAGAGAAGGAGAAAGAGAAGAGAATATAGATTGGTTTTATGGAAGAGACTGTGATTCAGAAGGCTGAAGTGACTTGTCCAGGGTCACATGGTCCATTAGTGGTAGAGAAGGGATTAAAACCCTATAACCAGCTCTTTTAACTTTTTATGCAGTGCACTTTTCAGGTATCATATGGTGTCAAGCTGGCATCCTGCTTCACATTCAAGGCCTCCAATAAAGTCTGTCCTGCCCAGGAACTCTCAGTGCCAGTGTGTGGAAGAAATCACTGGGCAGATTTTCTGCCCAGAAATCATAGCTGGGATTTTCTGTTGCAATATTCATTGCTTTTATGCTCTGCAGTAAGTCAGCTAACTAGTGCTCAGACAACGAATACTGCTTTTGCGGATCATTCCGCTGGCTTTCTGAAGAGCTGAGAAATCCACCGTGACATCTTCAGATCAAAGGGCAGAGGAAGATCTTTGACATCTCCCACTTTTGCTTTTGTTTCAGGAGGAATGAGAGAGAAAGCTTTGAGGAAACTTTGTATTTATTTTGAAGATTTACCTCTTTTCTTTGGAAATAAAATTTTCAGCACATTTTCCAAACACTGGATCTTGAACAGCTTGGTTCACTTGTCTCTATGAATGGTCATTAGTGAAAATCAGCCAACACACTCTCCCGAACTGGTGACGCATATTTACAGCTACCTCTTGGGCTTCAAGACTCTAGTTCACAGCCCTCTACCTTGATATGTTCCTAACTGAACTCATTACCTTTCTCTCTGTCACTGTGCTCATCTGCCTGCACTTTAAAAGTCGGAGAGGCCTTTTGAGTCATCTTATACTGAAACTATGGACTTTTCCATTTTTCATTATACCAAAATCTATAGAATCTGCTTCAGAAAATATTTTTTAATATGTTCTCCTTGGGGATCCCTATTGCCAATATCCTACTTTAAGTTCCCATCATACCCTTCCACAAGGAACTTAACCCACAATTCCCCACCCCATTCCTTTTGGCTGAAATGACTTCCAGATTTCTTTCAACACCTGGGTACTCTTATTTATCCTCAAACCCTTACTCACCATTTAACACTCACCTTTCTCAACTTCCCTACCTTCAGGCAGAATTAATTACATCCTCCTTTTAACATGTCACTATTATAGAATTTATTTCATTGCATTGTAATTAATTCATAGTGTAGATACTGAGTTCCCTCTCAGCACCTAGCACAATGTCCAAGATATCTTTGTTGACTGACTGAAAAAATAAAAGATTTGAACTATACAGTGTACCATTGTAAAGGGTATTCTTATTTTTACTAGTAACAGTATGATGAAAAAGTAATAACATTCAAAGTCCCCAAGTGGCTGGCTAGGGTAATCAAATTTCTTGCATTTGCAATCAAAGGAAGTTTCCATGTCTGTTTTTCATTCCCTTCTTTCGTGCGAAGTTTGGGATATGGATTGAGACATTTTTGTTGGGTTATCCCAACAAAGTCTAAGACGGGACCAAATGACCTCAGGAGTTACCATCAGAGAAGCAAGCAGCAGAGAGAGAGAGTATTCCTCAGGGATGCTGGAGGTTAGGAGAAAGCCCCACATTCACTTCGTGGACGTGACTGGCTTTCTTTCACAATCCATCTCCTGCTGTTAGTGGTGAGGTGTACATGGATATGTGTGTGTGGAAACACTTGGAGATAATTTAAAACTTAGACATGAAATGACCTAGACATGACTCACTAGTTGTCAGCGCATCTTCCCTAACAATTTTGTGAGTAAGTGGCAAGATATCCAGCCTAAGCTCTTTTTCCTACCAAACCCCACTTTGAGAATACAAACAGGATGCTTCAGAAATATGCCCATGTCCAACTGAATAAAGATTTCTCATACATTTTGGGGGGAAAAACATTCAAAATTTTCAGTCCTTACTGCAGATTAACTTCCAGAATTTCATTCCACGGTAATGTCCACTGTTTCAAAATATTTCCCATAGGGAATTCTATCAATGGGTCAGAAGTCTCCAGAAGGTTACAGATAAGGGCTGGAATGCTTTCCTTTTTAAAAACTCCATTCCCAAGAACTAAGCCCTATGATCTACAGACCTGGTTTAATGTTTTGTATTTTCAGGCTGTTAGAATGTTGGTGCCAAAGGGACTCAAGGGAACATCAGGGTCAGCCCCCTTGAGTTACAAATGGTGCCAGGGAGGTTGTTCTGAGGTTACATATGGTCCCAGGGGTGCAGTTGGGACCAGGATCCAGGCTTCCTAACTTAGTCCAGGGATCTTTTCTGTGTGCTAATTTAGACATAAGGCAAATTTTTGTACAAAATGAATGGAAAACTTTTAAGGGAAAATGTAGGACTTGAAACATCTTGAGTATGGATAGGTGTCATCGTTTTCCTGAGTCCTGAATGTGACTCTAGGACCAGCTCGTGGAAGTAACCTTGCACTGCTGGCTCTTGTACTCTTTGTGAAGCTGAAAATGTTGATGCTGCTGGTAGATCAATATTTAACCTAGATTTGGGAGCTGGTTAATTCAGTGAACTTGTACTTGCTCTGTCCTCCCATAACTAACAGGAGCTACAAATTCATCTTAAGCCTTTGGCCTCCTTTCCCCTGCTATTGAGAGCTGCCTCAACTCTTTGATGGAGTCCTGACTTTTTCTATCCAATTTAACCCCAGGACACATTTGCTCTCCCTCCATGGGACTTTTCCACCATATCCATTCAAAACTTTGTTCTATTTAACTGACTCCTTCCACTTAACTTTTCCTTTACCATAGCAGGAACTTGTCTTTTCCAGAGTCTGTCCTGCAGCCTTCTTCAGCAGCAACCAGTGGTGCAGAGAGAGGAGGGTGAAGAGGGGACTCTGCTTCACTTTCCTCCGGATTGTGCTTACTGGTCATCTCAGGGCTTCTCGATGCCTTTACTATCACTTTAGATGTATTGCTGATCACCGGAGCTCTCTCAAGGAGTCTGTTCATTCTGTCCCCCTCCCCTCGCTCAAAGCCTTGAACATCTCAGTCTTATAGGTGGTCTTGTAGTCTTTCTTTCAAAGAACATTGCAATTTTTCCTTTTTCTGTTTCAGAATTTCTATGTTTCTTTCCTTCTACATTTTTTGTTATTTCCTTTTATTTCAAGTCCAACTTCCCCATGGTCCTGGTCCCAGATCGTGTCTGAATTTATCTCTTGATATTCTGTCTAGCTCAGTGCCACCTTTCTGTGCCCAGCACTGGAGTCATCTAATCTATCTAAGAATGCAACACTTTCAGTTTTTTCCCGAAGAGCTCTGGCCAGGGAGTGCTGTATCTTTGTGACTAAATAAAAACCTTTAGCCATAGTGTTCAGGATCTGCTTTTTTACAGGTTCGAAGGAAATTACCAAGCAGAATTATTTTTGAGCTTAGAAACATTTATAGACTTCATTATCAAAAATAACCATCCTGGGCTGGGGATATAGCTCAGTGGAATAAGCACTTGCCTAGCAAGCGCAGGGTCCTGAGCTCGATCCCCAGTACCGCAAAAACAAAACAAAACAAAACAAAACAAAACAAAAAAAAACATCCTGCATTAGCTAGATATTGCTGCTTAACAAATGCTCAGTTTGTTGTAGGTCAGATGTCAAGATATGGCCTAGCTAAGCCCTCTGTTGGAAGGCTGCTCACATACCATATCATATGCTATTCATATCAGGGCTCAACCTGGAAAAGGTCTGTTATGGGTGATACATTGTGTCAACTTGGGGAGTCCAGAGGTTTGGCTGAGTGACTCAGCAGGAAGCCAGGGTGCTTACTTTGTATACATCCTGAGCCTGTGGAAGAGGAGGGCAGGGAGATTATGTGAGCGTTACCTGCCCCCTGGGTGGGGATAGCCTGTTTACAATGTAAGGGAAGGAAAGAGGCTGCTTCCTGCTTTTGCTGTGCTCTGCTGCCATGAACGTTTGCCCTCTGCCATGTGCCACTCTGCCTGAGAACCAGCGAAGTATGGACTGAAACCTCCACAAACTGTAAGCCAAATAAACCTTACCTTCCTTCATTTTGGGCGTTGATTATTTTGTCTCAGCAACGAGACAGAAGTAACCAAGACAGGGTCCCCTTTCACCTGAAATCACATGGCTCTCATGACACTGGGCAGCATTGTTTTCCTCCTGGGCTGTTGGTCTGAGGACCTTTGTTCCTCACTGGTGGTTGACCAGAGGCTACCTCAGCTTATTGCCATGTGGGTCTCTTCACAGAGAAGCTCATACGATGGTGTCTTGCTTCATCTGAGTGAATAAGCTGAGGGGAGACACACACACACACACGCACACACACACACACACACACACACACACACACAGAAAGAGAGAGAGAGAGAGACAGAGAGAAAAGAGAGGGAAAAGAGATCAGTCTTTTGTAAACTTATTTCAGAATGACTTACCACTTTTGCCATATTCTACTTGCTAAAAATGAATCACAAGGTCCAAGCCCATATGCAGAGAAGATTAAACAAGAGTTTGAGTATCAGAATAGCAGGATAGACTTACTAGGAGCCTTTCAGAAGCTGGTTACCATATACCTGACCTTTTTCTTAAATGCTACTGATTTAATGGGCCAGTATATTTTTCTCATTATATTTACCACTCACACAGTGGCCTTTGCCACTTCTTTACCCACTGCACTGTGGCTCCCACACTCGCTACACTACGCAATTGTTATCTAGAAGGTTATAAGTGAACTCCTGATTGCCAAGGACTTTTCCCTTCCCCCTCTCCCTGGGCTTCCCTCCAGCCTTTCCTGAAGATTCTATCCTGTTGGCCTGCATGGCGTTCTGCTTTCCTTTGGCCTCAAGTACTTTTCTCAGTTCTTCTGTCTACTCCAGTATTGATTCTTGGGGTCAGGAACTACACTATACTAGTTTTGTGCTTGAATATGATACATTTTCTGAGAGATACTCAGAACATTCGGGGTCCAGCTCAAGATTTCATCTAGGGACAGAGAATTAAAAGGAAAATGTAAGAAACAAAATTTCTTTGCAAATTCACACTCTTACCCCCTGTCTCCATAAGAGGAACCTAAGAAACACGACAAGTAGGTGCCGCATGGTGGGATCTGGATGGAAGCCTGGAACAGAAGCAAGCTGTGAGGTGGAAACTGAAGCAGTATGATGGCCGTAGGGGCTTTTGTTAATAATAATCAATATTGATCTATTAATGGAAAATGTACGTGCTCAGGTAAGATGTTAAAAGTGGAGGAATTTATGTGTAAAATATAGGAAGGCCATACTGTTCACAATTTTTCAGTGAATAAAAATCTTATTTTTAAAAATATCTCTGATCAAGTTCTACTCTTTTCGTGTAAAGTTCATACTATTTTTTTATTTTAAAGAGGTAATAAGAAAGCACACTAGCAAAATACCAACAACACAGACAAAAACAAAACAAAGCAAAAGCAATAAAAATGATACAGGGTTTCAGATCAAAACAATAGGAATTAACTTCGTTGAAGATAGGAATATGTAATATAACAACCAGAGTTCATACTGCTTTCTGTTTCTTGCGTGTGTGTGTGTGTGTGTGCGTGCACGTGTGTATGTTCGTGAGAGGGGGGCACGGGCATGGAACCCCAGGTACTCGCACATGCTGTGCAAATGTCCTACCACAGAGCCACACATCCAGCTCTCATTCTATGTTACAGAAATTTGTTCCTATGGCTGTGGCTCAGGTCTCTACCAGATTCTACCTCCAGGTTGGTGTAAACTTTGTAACTCTTTAAAACTATACCCAGACCCCTGCATAGTCCATAAATAACCTTTGAATAGATAAGAGTGAATGTCAAAGAATGCAGGAATGAATAAATTATAGTAAAATACCTAAGTGAATTCTTGAACAGTTTATGCTTAAGTACATAAATAATCTGGCTGAAGCCAGTGGTGACGTGAATGGTTTACCGGCCTTTGTCTTCAGTTCATTCAGTTCAACCAAACCTCTGACGTGGCCTATTTCTACTTTCTTCTTTAAATTACATGCTTCTGCTCTGTCTTTATCTCTGTCACTTTCTCTTCTCTTTCCTGCTATTATTGGCTGTTTGCTTGTGGTGCACTTGCCCTCTCAGTTTGACCTGAACAATAGCTGTCCTTGCTAACGTGCTGTGGCCCAGTGGAAAGCTGCTAGAGTGTCAGTGATGAGCTGGGACTGAAGGAAGAGGGGCACAAAGACATGTGGCTGTGGGCGTGTGCCACCAGGTAGCTGTAGACCCCAGACAGCAAGGCTCTGGGCCACTTTTTGTGAAATTGTCACAATTGACTTATTTTTACTAGCATGAAACAATTAGACTTAATCCCCAAATTTCATCATTTTGGAATAATTGCTTTGATTTCTTTTCAGTGTTTGTTCATAGAGACAGTTGTCAAATAAAGAAGAAAGCCTCTCCTATAAGATCCATCATGGAGTGCCTCAAGTGTTTGATGCCAAACGTTTGATGCCAAACTTTTGCATGTTTACAAACATTTGGGGGATTGGACGAGTCCTTCTCTTCCTCTGCTTCTTGCTCCTGTCCTGCCTTCTCTGGATATATGGTGTGCTTATTCACTGACTTAGGTTTTCCTGGACCTTGCTAAGTGTTCTGTTTCTGTTTCTCTCTTCATGTGTCAAACAAACAAGCAAACAGAGACGGAGAAGACAAACAGAACACGTCATCCTCTGTAAAGGAAGCTAGGGCTGCTGAGCTGTCCTCCAAAGGGCAGATGGTGTCAGCTGGTTTCTGTTGCTTTCAGTCAGCTGCTTAGGGTTTAAGTTCAGACTGTGACATGACAACAAATGCAGTCAGTGAGGCCACAGGTTTTGACCTTAGCAGCACAGTTTTCTCATCCACTAATCTAATTGGTTATAAACATAAAAATGATTTGTGTTTTGGTTTATAATATTGGTTAAAATATCTAATTGGTTTAGAATGTTTAAAATGGCTTGTGTTTTCATTATATTTTATGCTTTTTCTGAACTTTCTCTGATTCTTTCTTAAACCATTAAGGCATGCTTCTTTCAGGAGCGCTAGGCCCCAGGGTTTGAGAACAGTGCAGCACTGGGTGGGACGTGTGACTGTCCTGTTCTGGATGGTGGCAGGGCCTAAGTTCTGGGTGGATTTCCTTAGACTTCAAACTGCTAAAGGCTAAGTCAGCATCTAGCCTGGATCTGCTTTGCTAAGACTCCCTGGTGCCCAGAACAGTGCCTGGCATCAAGTAGGTACCAGAGAGAGCTGGCTTCATCTCTCCTCTCCTGGGTGGTGGTGGGAGCAGGGAGCTGAAATGGACAGAGTGTGACCCACTCTCATCATCCATGTCCCCAAACAGGTTTTAGGTCATAGTGTTGGGAAGGTTTTGGCTTCCAAATTGCTTCCATTGTAGTAGAGGGATGGGATTCATTCCATTCTGTCTTCCTTGTTTTTGTTCTGAAAAGCAGGAGTCTTTAATTAGTCACAATCCTAGAAATACAGCCATATTTGCCAGGGAGCAGGATGTTAAGGACAACATTATGATGCATTTGCCAACACACGCAGGTTTGTGGGGCTCATGTCTTTCGTTCCCTAGGACTGCCAGAAGATGGTAAGACATTTAGGCCACTGGACTGGGCATCACGCCACTGTGTGACTCCTACTTACCATGAAACTCTGTGGCTGGAGGCTTATATGTTGATACATTTGCTTTTTGTGCTTGCCTCTCTCCAGGGAACTCACAAGGAGGAGGAGTGACTGAACAAAAGCAGGCCTCAAGTTTTCCTGGCACCATTGGTGGGCCCCCAACTAAGACACTTACCAGGTCTCCCATTGCTACCTGTAGTAGCACATTCTTCCTCTGCTCTGCACTGTGGCTGAACAGATGCAAGCATCCATTACCAACGAACTCCTCTATGTGCAGAAGATTTTATCGTTTACAAGTCCACTGTTGCACTCTTTTGCCTGTCTGCAGATTTGTCTGCAAAGCTTCTAGAAATAAGCAGTGTCATAGTTTCCTGTGGCTCCTGCAGCAAATTTCCACAAACATGGAGGCTTAAAAAAAACACAGTTTTTCTCTTACAGTTCTGGAACCAAGAGGTCTAAAACCAAGGTACTGACAGGGACTCCATCTGGAGGCTCTAAGGTAAATCCTTCCATGCCTCTTCCAGCTTCTGGTGGCTGCCAGAGTCTGACTTGTGTCTGCATCATTGCAATCTCTGCCTCTATCTGCACATAGCCTTCTCCTCTTTCACGTGTGTCCAATTCCTCTGTTTCCCTCTTATACGGATACATGTGATAACCCGGGAAATCCAGGGTGTTCTGTTCTTTCCATTTCAAGATCCCTAACTTGATGGCATCTGCAAATATTCTTTTTCCAAATAAGGTAATATTTGTGGGTTCCAGAGAATAGGATCTGATATTTTCATGGCCACCGCTGAGGCCATGAAAGCAGATTTGAAAGTAGGATCTTGCTTTCACCTTTTCTGAAGAAAAGCCCCCAAAGAGTGGCATGTCTACAATTACATTTCTTTGAGCAGGTTGAGCCCCTAGTCCTTTTCTTGGGCACAGAGCTGAAAGGGCCTTGCTTGAAAGGCCAGGCAGCAGCTCACTTTTTCAAGTCATTGTGACTTATTCCAAACTGTAATAGAAAACACAACCTCCAGTTGTGATTGAGGGACTTTCAGGCAAGGTCTCCATGACACCAACATCTGGATGAAAAGCAAAAGCAAACAATCAGAAGAAACGCCATCCAGTTTACCACATGCTGTGTGCTTGTGCTTGGGGTACAGCCACTCTGTGGAGATGCCTCTGAGGAAAGGAGGGGCAATTGTCCCCTCACCCAGATGTGACTGTGGAAAGTCATAGGTGGAAGCAAGGTCATCCTGCTGTCAGGGAGGTGAGACCAGTGGTGGTCTGGAGTTGAGGGCACTTCTTCAGGAATGGGTGAGTTGACAGAAGAGAAAAAGAGTTCTGAATGCAGGGTTTTAGAACTGTGTCCAGAAACTTGGGGGAGAGAATGAGGACAGAAGGAGCTGCAAATATGGGATCCTGGCCTCTTCAAGCAGCCATATTAAAGATCAAAGGGAGAAAGGCTGTGCATTCCAGACAGAATCAGGCAGCAAAGCACAGCTATGAAAGCATTCTTGGCTGTCAGACCCTCAGTGCCATGAGCAGGCTCTCTGTACAGCACTCTGCGTTCTGCCCACTGAGTCAAGAATGCTTGTTCTAGTCTTCACAGGGTCTGGGCTGCAAGAGAGGATATTTTCAGTGCAATAAAAAGGAGACATTCGGTGTAGTGGCTCTTTTCTGCTTCCCTGGGACATCTAGGGGCCTCCAGGTATAGGAGAACGAGGGGACCTGGTCTCTTAATTTTCTGGCTCTTTGACAGCAGTTGAACCCATTCACATTTGGGACAGGGCTTTTGGAACAACCACCTGGTGGACAGCTCCTTTGGTCTTTGGGCCCTTCCTGAGAGCTAAAGATGCTAGTTCCTTATCCGAGCAGGCCGCCAGGGCTGTGCTTAACCAGGTGTGCCTGATGAAAGCAGCCAGGGAAGGGGCCAGAGCCTGAGCCTGTAGGCTCTCTACAGGCTGATGACTGGCTTTCTCTTCCTTTCAAAACTGAGTGACTTCTCCCATGGCCCCAGAAGCTGGCTTGACAGTTAGATGGGCTAACACACACAGGCCATGCTGATGTGGTCAAAGCTCAGTTTAGAACCATTATCCACATGGCTATATACATGGTGTAATTGGGGCTTAGGGGCCCAAGTCCTGAGCTCAGTGGCTTTACCGCTTGCTAATGGTGAGACTGGGGACCTCAGTTTTTTTCTCATGTAAGTGTGATGATAACGATGGTCACCCTCTAAGCAGTTTGTGAAAACTGTGTGTGATAACATTTGTGAAGCATTAGCTTAGTGGTTGGCCTATAATAGGTGCTCAATAAATGCTAGCTATTCTAACTTTTATTATAAAAGCATTCGCTGAGAAAATTCATTATTTTTTCTTTTTCTTACCTTGCTTCCTCTCACTTGCCTTTTCTTACAGGACCGTGTGTGTGTGTGTGTGTGTGTGTGTGTGTGTGTGTATGAAGCAGGGAAAGAACTCTCACCAGCACAAGAGCTTATTTGTGTGGAATAGAACAGTTAGTTTGAGGGCTATTTGTGCTCTGAGACAATTATTAACTAAGAAAACCTTAAGTTTCAACTTAAAAAAAAGAACTACTAAGTTTCTGAGGGAGGATGAAATCTAATTACTAAGCCAGTACACCTACTAACCTCTGCCTTTTGCAAGCACTCGTGGTTGCAGACCTTTGTACCATGCACACAGTCTGCACGTTCCACCTTGTCTCACTGCATCTCCCCTTGAAGGTCCAGATTTCCAGATTCTCTGATGCTGCAGCTTGTTCTTCCTATGTGGGCAGGTCTACCTGATTTTGGAAATCTAATCATAAAATGAAGCAAAAATCCTGGCCCCCATCGTAAGCGTGCAGTAAAATTGGTCAAATAGATTAGCTTGCAGCAAAGGCAATCTGTGAGCTGTGCTAGATCATGAAAGAAAAGAAGCTGGACACTTCTTTCTTCCTCCTGTGAGGAGGGGCCTACTCAGGCTCAGGCTGAAAGTTCATATGCAGTTGTCCAGGGGACATACTTAGGCGCGCAAGGGAAGGTTCCCCCTGAGGGGTAGAGCCTTGTCCTGCCCTGCCAGCCACACCTAAAGGTGTACATGTTTAGGAGTCAACACTTTGACTTCCAGAATTGGCTCCACCGGGGACTGTGGGACACGAGCTTACCCCCACAGAATCTTGATCATCCCATTGACAAAGACATTACACACCTTGAATGATGTTTGTAAAGTTTAAATGTAATGCATGTGCCCAAGTTTAAGTGAGGATTTATCCACTGATTCCAAGGAAGAAATATTATATTTGAGACCATGCAAATGCCTCCTAGTCTAGTGAACTTTTCTGACTACGTTGTTTTCAATAGTAGGATCGTGTTTGGGTAAGGCCCTGCCTGATACAACCTAAATCAGTGCTTATTTGGGAGACTTCGGAGATCTTTAGATAGAACTATGGGGGCAGTGATTATTATTGGAACTAGGCTTTCTACATGAAAGTTATGGAATAATTTTAAACAAGCCCTTTCAGGGCCATTTTTAGATTATAAACAACCACCTGAAGGAAGAATGAAAGAACTCTTCCGATGTTATAAGTTGCTTTCTTTCCTCCTTCCCTCCCTTCCTTGACAGACTTGCTCCCAAGGGGCTGTGTGTGCCTGTCACCAAACTGGACATTGCTGAGGATAAGACATCGGGGAACTGCAGTCATTTACAAGGACTGAATTTTCTATGAGATGGAACATTTGAGCAAGAAGTATCCCTTGAAGATTGATCTGGCAATAATATAAGGAATGGTTTCAGTGAGGAAGAATGATGTACTAGAAATTCCTTTGGAAGAGTAGAGGAGGGAAATCAGGGAGGCCTTAGGGCCTTCAAGAGTTTTCTAATAATGGATGGCAGGAGCTGAGGAGGCTGCTCCCTTTTCTGAGGTTACCTCCTAAGAACTGCCACAGACCAGGTTAACAGCAAGGGGAAAGGCGAGGAGAGGATTTTGCAGGTGGGAGAGTTTCTGGAAGGGCTGGGGTGGGGCACCGGGCCCTGCTTTGTCAGGTTTCATCTCAGTGAGCTGGTGCTGATGCCTCACAGGACCTGGGGAGTCAGCAGTCTCCTGGTCCCCCAGGAAGCAGGCCAGTTTTTCTCTGTGGGAAGACATTTCCCCCGGGGGACTGCAGGTGAGCAGGGTGTCCCCACAGGCAGCACAGTGACATAGCCACTGAGTAACACGTGAGAGGACTCCTGAGTCATCTCAGCTGGTGGTGTCTGCCTAGCGTGGGCACAGATATAAACACAGGAGAACACTTGCCCCTCACACACCGAGGCAGGCTCAGAGGGTTGGCCAGTGACTCAGAGTGGCGGCACAGGTAACACACTGACTCAGAGTTTTGGAATCTCCAGACACGTCCTGGGTTTGGAGAACAGGTGACTCAGAACGAGCCCTTCAGAGGGCTGCTGGTTGCACATTATCTCTATTCTTCTAGGTTATCCCAACCTCTGGGACATCCCTGGTCTGGCGGTGAATCTTGCCGTATTAAGTTTGTAGCCTCCTACTGAGTTTTCTCACTGGAATTTCTGTTCCATCAGCCTCTCCTTTCTAATCACTCATCCAGTCAGCACAGTTTTTAATTGGTGTCCGCACTGTGCTGGCTCCATGCTGGGGCTGGGGACATAGTGGTGCGTGAGAAAAGACCCTGCTCCTTGGGAGCTCCAACTGCCTCATGGTAACTATTTTCCACCTTTTGTAAGTGGAAGTTGACTCCATCAGAGGTCCCTCTTCAGACTCCCTCCCTCACCCAGGGGCTCATATTTTGGGGTGGTGACTGGTAGGTTCTCATCTGGCCCAAGTGGCTGGATTTTCTATTATATATTCATTTACTATTTCCTACCACCTGAAGAGAGAGAACCCTCTTCTTTCTATTACACAGGTAGCAACTGAGGACTATTCCTAGAGCTCACTGAATATCTGTACTGAATTTCTTATGTGTAGTTGCAGCTTGCCCCACATCTAACTCTGGGACATTGTCAGGGTAATGACAGTCACTTCATTGTGAGCCATTGTGCTTTGCATGCAATTCGATGATCACAGTGAATCTATGAGTTGGGTCATTTATCATCATGTCTTATGACCATCATCGTTGCTTTACGTGGCAGGAAACTTAGGTTCAAAGAGGTTAAAGCACTTGCCAAAGATCACACAGCTTGTAAGAGGTGATGCTGACTCACCCTGGGTTCTGCTGTGCTCAGTGACTTGTACATCTCATCTCAATCCCAAGATAAGCTTTCTACCTTCTTGGGAGCATTCTCATTTTCAGACCACTTCCTGGTAAGCTCAACAGGCGCAGGCTGGTTGCAGAAGGAAGAGACAAGGTGTAGGTGAAAATATGTGGGTGCCAAAAATGAAAACAGGGATTTCCATGTCCTCTGAGTCTGGTGACCAGAGCCTGTGACAGACTGCAGGGTCCTCTTGGGTAAGATTAGAAGTGGATGAAATTTATCACGATCTTTGGTTTCATGGGCTGCTGCTACTGTGGCAGCCCTTGGGGAGAGCAGGGCCCTCGGATCACAGCCTCTGCTTCTGAGTTTGGATGGGGTCTCAGAGATCATCCCACCCAGTCTCCTTATAAAGTTTGGCATGAAATACAAGGACACTTTCATCCATGCAAATTACATCCATGGGTTCCCCTTCTCAGTGCCTTGGCCACCCTTTTCAAGTAGCCTATCTTTCTATTCTATCCCAGGCCCCTGGGGTGCACCACCCCCATACTTTATTTATGTGGTCTTCCAAAAAAAAAGTCCATAGCCTAAAACTTACCAAAGTGACACTGCAGAGTGGAAAGTTTGAGTGGATTCCGATGGCAGGGCAAGTGTTGTGCTCACCCGCAGATGTTTTCTTCTGCTTGCTTGGCATGGATAGCTGTTAGGGTTTGGTGTTTTATTTTCCCCTGAAGAAGCTGTATTTGACAGAAGGGCCACGTCAGTGTCCTTGTAACATCTGTTTTCTCATTCTGAGGGACCTTGCACCATGGCCCCTTAGCCCTTTGTCACTGCTTCTGAGGTGGTACTGGCTAGGATCATGCATGATACCTTTTGGCTGCACTGTAGTATGTGTGGCATATGGAGAAATTAGATCTTGAAGTCAGATAAAAACTTGGTAACCATTTTTAGAAGCAGTACAATCTTGGGGGAATGAACCGTTCCAACCCTTGACTTCCCTATCCATCACCTGAGAATGTTGGGGGTGCACGTGGCAAGGTGTTTGAAGAGATCTTGCAGGGAACATAGGTGCCTCAGTGAGGGGGTGACTCTAGTTAAGTTGAGGCGATTTAATAGGCATTGTCTGAGAAAGTACAATTCAGGTAAACCCCACAAATGATGGCTACGTACACTTTTGTGACGTAACCTGGCATCCATGTTATTTTCCTTATGGCTTCATGGCTATACATTTCAGGGCCCAGCAGGGCCCAGCACAGGCTGGAGGGCCCTGGACCTTGCTCAGCTACTATTTTTTTAAAATTTATTTTAAAAATAAAAGAAGGAAAACATATTAACAAACAGACATCCATTTACAAAACAGGATAAGAACAATACAAACAATACAGAGTTACAGACAAAGTGGCTCAGTTACTATTTACCATGTCCTGAAACTTTGGGCAGGGTCTTTAACTTTAATTTTCTCATCTGCAAAATAATGGGACTGCTTGCCCTTGGGGGGGGGAGGGCAGGGGAGGGTTATATGGGAAAATTCTACTGGGGCATTAACTGTACAGTGGTTGGAATATGATCTGTAAGGAATGATTATTAAATTGGCATAATTTCTGAGAATCCTGGTTCGGGTGGTATTTCTATATAACTAATGAGGCAATATTGGCTTACAGGATCCTCTCCAAAGAGTGATAATTCCCTGGTTGCCCCAGAAGTGCTTCCAACTGATTGGGGTATGCTTCTGATTTGGGGAGAGGCTGTCTTTAGCAAGGAGGGTGCCTGGTGGGAATGACCCTACTCTATAGAAGCAAGTGTCCCCTCCATCTTTTCTGGAGCATGAGGCTTCATAATCTGGAGCCCTGGCCCCACAGAATTTGGTGTGCATGTATTGTTCATCCTGGACCCCACTTGGGTTTGGGAAGGGAACAGGGTTGATCTTCAAAGTGCCAAAATGCCTTTGCTGATACCGTTTCCTCTCCTTGGATGGTCTTTTCATTTCTGGTAAGTATCTGGTTATCCTTTAAGGGGTTTTCAAGTTTTGGTTTTCTTGCCAAGCCTTCTCCAGTCACCCTTTGCAAATTCCATTGCTCCCGTCTCTGTACACGCTCCTCGGCACAGCCTGCTCACACCTCCGTTCACACTTCTCTCCTGAGGCGGGCAGCCCTGCGGCCAGCTGGCGCTTTACCTCTTCTCCGCCTCCCCCGGGGTTGTGTACCTGGCACTTACCAGCCTGCCTTTAGTTTCTCAAGTGTGCCACAGCTTCTCTTGTTTCCACACTGTCACAGGTCCTAATCCCTCGGTGGAGGCATGATGGGCCACCCCTCTGTCCCTGGTTCCCTTGGTCCCAACCCCGGTAACTGCTGCTCATGCTAGGGGTCAGATGGACATGCCCTCTCCTGGGGAGATGTCCCTGCACTCCCAAGTCTGGCTGGTTCTCCTGTGAGTTTCTGTGGCACCTTCTCTGACGCCCCAGCACGCTTTCTGCTGTGGCATTCGTTGTCCGTGCTAGACTGCGAGCATCTTAGGAAAGGGACCAGACATCTCGCTCCTAATGGATCTCCAGCCTCAGCACAGGCCTGTGGTAGCTACTCATCATGCTAAAAAAAATCAAATCGATTTTCATGTTTGTCTCCTACGAAAGAGGGCTAGCTCTGTGAGAAGGAGCTGATTTTCATTATCATAGTGTCTCCAGTGGTTAGCAATGGGCTTGGCGCTTCTCACTGAGGCCAGCTTACAGCATGAACTCCTAGGCCCTGTCACAATGAACTCCAAAATTACATTTTTTGAAACCAATCATATTTCTGTTTTTAGAATCAGAGAAGCAAGAAGCTGGAAGGAATCCCAGATACCCAGCTCCTCACAGAAAGCATTGGACACCCTCACTGGCAGGTGGGCCTGCGTGCCTTTCCCCCTTTCTTTGCTTCTCTGTACTCTCCCCCCTCCCCCCTCCCCAGATGAGCTGTTATTGGCAATTAATGTTTCTGGGCTTTTCTTAAGGCCGAGACTAGCTCTGAGTGCACTTAAGAGCATGAATCAGTTGCGCCTGGGCTTGGACCTGCCACTGTCAGTAAGTGTTCTCCCAAATCTCGTGGTTGCCAACTCAACCCTGTCCTCTTCATCTGATCAACATGTCGAGCACCCAGGTCAATGGGAGTCGACCCCCCCCCCCCGCTCCGTGTTCCTGGCTCATTTATTAAAAATGTGGAACAATTTAAGTTCTTACTGCTGTGACTGGAAGTCGTTGAACACATGTTGTTTCCAGCAGGCTCTGGGGCTGGGAGGTCAAGTTTCAGATGCGATTAATTCAGTGTAAAGGTGAGCCTGCCAGACCTGGAAGAAAGAAAAACTGACAGCTGATTTATGGTGTGGCTTTTAAACAAATCACCCCTAAAACCCAACTCATTTCATTATGGCAGCGGCTCAATTTGTATTAAAAGTGTCATCTTTGGACACTGAATGTGGCCTTTAGTCAGTAGCTGGTGGAAAGAAATGAAATTGCGCTGGTTCCAGAAATGTCTCCACAATGTTTGGCAAAAGAAATGCTGTGCCTTCAGGTCCCTCTCATATATACTGAATGAGAAAAAGTCCCCTGGTGTCTGGGACAAGAGTGCTTGTGAATGTAGGACCCCCCCCCATGCACTGTCCTTTGCATCTGTGGCCTTTACGGTTTCTGTGCCCCCAGAAGTGGACCAACTTAGGGCTGTGACAGGTCTAGCAGTGAAGCAGCTCTGTGCACTGGGAAATGCCTCACCCTCACTCACATGTTTCAGTTTACTGTGTGCTACAAAGGAGCGTGTCACCGAGTGTGACCAAAGCCTGCCGAGAAACCACGAGGAGGGCCCGCCCCCCAGGTATTTTGGAGTTTAATGACAGACTACCTCGGTTCTCTGTTCTTTCTGTTCCAAATGTGAAATGGAACATTTTGCCACCCACGCACCGTGGAGCCTCAGGTAGACACCCCCCCCCCGCATGTGGCACTGAAGGGCATGGCCCTGGGGACAGAGACGGGATCACTGTCCTAGCTTTTGGTCTTCCCTCCAGAGCCCAGTAACAGTGACTGAGCGGCAGAGAAAGTGGAGTTATCTGTGAAACCCAGACATGCTGCCGCAGGGACTTCTGTTCCTGGTTAGTGGTCAAACCAGGCGGTAGCTGGCAGGAGGGGGAGGGAGCCATTTGGGTGGCTAAGACTGTGGGCAAGACGGAGAGCACTGGCCTCAGATGGAAACGTTCTCCCTGCGAGGTGAGTGGGTACCCACATGTGCAGACTTTCAGCTGTGTCCTGCAGGGTAATGGATGAGTCCACTACCGTCCTGGGTTCGCAGGCCGCACTGTGCTCTCTTGTGCAGACTGAGGCTGACACGTAATGGAAGACTGCTCCCATGGCAAGCAGTCCTCATTCTGGGCATCTGTAGACAAAATGTCTGCTAGCATCTGGAGCTATGAGCCAGAGATGCCAACGTCTCTTGGCTGGGCAAGTGGCTTTGTGGACTGAGGAACTGCAGGCCATAAAAGGAGAGTTTATGAACAAGCAAGGAGACCTGTCTCTCTTCTGCAACATTGGAAAATGCGTTTTCAACACGAAGTCCTCGCTGTTGCTGCTTTCTGGTAAACAAGTCAAATTTAGTAAAAGTGCTGCAATTTCATACTCTGCACTCGGTCTGCAGTGAGGTCGCCCCCTGCGCCACCTCCCTGAGCTCCTCCAGCGCACTGTTTGTACACAGTAGCCATGGTCTGGGTATTTAGATGTATAGCTACATCCTCAGAATGGCCTGATGAAAAGGTTGAATTTTAGAGCAAGACATAAACAAATTTGAATCAAAATCAAAGTTTTTAGTGAGTGTATGAGCTTGTAAATCTACCTAAATTTTCCTTGTCTGCTTTTCCTTCTTTGTACCTCAAGATTCTATTTCATATTATAGTGAAAATTAAGAGAGACAATGTATGTAATTCCAATATAGCTCGCTACCTGGCAGAGGTAGGACTTAGAACTCTATGCTAGTATCCATCTCTTTCTCACTGCAATCAGACTGTCTTTTACTTTTCCCAGCACTGGGGATTGAACCCAGGGCCTTTACACTGAGGTATATCCCAAACTATTGTTATTTTTTATTTTGACACAGGGTCTCCAGAGTTACAGGATGACCCAAGTCACCTGGAGACCCATGTTACCCAGACTTGGCTTGAATTTATGACCCTCCTACCTCAGCCTCCCAGAGTGCTGGGATTATAGCCGAGTTCCTGTCACTTCTTAAAGCTGACATTATATCTTGTTAATTTTTTTTTCTCTGTTCTGTCTCAATGCTTACCCCATTGCCTTATGTATGGCAGCTACTCAAATAGTGAAAGAACTCCTTTTCCTTAAAACCAAAGTGGAGTACAGAAGGACACACACAAAAAAACACTTGGGCAAGAGCCTCCCTACCACAAGTGTTCAAGGACCAGCAGCACCAGCATTACCGGAGAAAAATGCAGAATCTCAGGGCCTACCTTAGACTTCCAGAAACTGCATCAACATTTTAACGACACTGACTGACTGATGTGCATGTTAAAGTTTGAGAAGTTCTGGTTTTGAATATTGTGTACAAAATACATCATGCAACAAATAAATAAGCAAAGGTGTAAGAGGAGTAACATCATGCAACAAATAAATAAACAAAGGTGCTAGTGGAGTAATTTACTAGGTTTCTGCTGGTTTTACTTATAAGAACAAGATCTACTAAAAGGCCGTACAGTGCTTAGAATCACAGGTCCAACAGATCCTGTTCCTGGCTGTGATTCCATGACCAGAGACAAGGACTCCCTAACTTGTGCCCTCCTTCCCCTAATGCTCTTCCCTTGTGCTTGTTGGCTGTGGCTGTGGCCAATGTCCTCTCCCCAGCTCTGTGAGCCTGTTTGAGGTTTTCTGTGAGCCTGTCTTCCTTAGAGGCCATGTCCTCATGTCGTCTTCCTCACTCCCTTGGGCTTCCTCCATCACGTGACGGGACCTCCTTCACAAATACTTCCTAACCCACTGCAGCACAGACTCGTCTTCCCTCTTACAGTCTACTGTTGCGGTCTGCACCAACGAATCTCTCACAGAGGTCATCCTTGGGCACATAGGCTCTCTGTCTGCAAGCATCCTGTGTGGAGTTTATTCTTAGCTATACACAGACCATGCATTGTTCTTGTTTGGATCACTGCCTGACGTTCAGGTTCATGAAGAAACGCATAAGAGAATCTGGCTCTCACGTTCACCGTGCAGAGTTGGGAGTATCTGAGGAGCGCTGCAGGGACCACTGCCTCCAGGAAGACAGAACGTCTCTTTGTGCCCATCTGTCCTCCCCACTGGAGCAGGCTGTGGGAGCAGGGCAATGGATGAGTGTGGCCTTTCTTGCCCTTTTCTTTTGGATTTATGCTTGAAAAATCAGTCCCTAGAGATCTAAATGCCACTGCCATGTATGAAACTTGTTCTATGATAGTGGTGGGGACAAAATTATGAGCAGCTGTATTTTATCTCCAGAATATGCCCTGAAACCTTTTCTATTCTCCATCTCCATGGCTAGGTTGGGCTGTACAATAAACCCCCCCGGCCTGGATGACAGTCCCATCGCCTCTCCAAGTGCATCCCTGCACGCTGTTTCTTTTCCACCAGAGATTTTTCATAAAACATAAATTGGATTATATCTTTTTCCTGCTTAAAGTCCTCCAAACTCCCAGTGGTCCAGGGCCCTCCAGAGAGCCCTGCCTGGCTGTCACTCTCCGTGGCCCCTTCCCTGTCCAGTGCCCTCCAGCTGCACTGTGTTCCAGGATCTCATCACACTCAGTCCCTTCCCCTGACATCTTCCCTACCCCGCCTTCCTACCACCCTAGATAAAGTCCATCAGCACTGTCACCTTTTA
>PVLD010021104.1:0-32286 GCA_004027595.1 Dinomys branickii | reverse complement strand
TCCAGTGCAAATTCCCTACTATCTTATCTATAATTTGGTATTTCCTTTAATGTTTTTTTGTTAACTAATGTGAAGATAACTATGTAATACAACATCCAGTTCTAATTCCCTACTATATTCTGTATAACTTTGTATTTTCTGTATTGTTTATGGCTTTTCTGGTTCATATGTCTCCATTCTTTTGTCTTTAAAATAAAATAAAAAAAAAAAAAACCGGATTAACAAAAAAAACATGGCATGGCACAAAAACAAAAATGTAGATCAATAGAATGGGATATAAGACACAGAAACAAATACAACCTCCTCTAATCAACCAATTTTTGATAACAGGGCCAAAAATATACACTGAAGCAAAAGCAAACTCTAACAGATAGTTCTGAGAAAACTGAAGGCAATCTCTAACAAATAGTTCTAGATCAACATGCAGGAAAGGGAAACTAGATAACCATATCTCCCCCTGAACTAAAATCATATCAAAGTGGATCAAAGATCTAGATATAAAACCAGAAATATTAAAACTGCTAGCAGTTAACAAAAGACTGAAGCCATAGATGCAGACAAATATTTCCTAAATAGAACTCCAAAACATAGGAAACAATATCAAGAATCAGCAAATCAGACCACATCAAATTGAAAACTTTCTGCACAGCAAACATTATATTGTATAGCATGTTTGAATATAAGTCTTAAATGATATGCTGATAGAAGAATATATCCTCCTCTTTTAAAAGATAGAACATTATAAAAGAAGTTAAATTCACTTCCATCATGCTCTACTACATTCTGTCAATTCCATTTTCTTCTCTACCTTGCACAGTCATGAGATTTTTATATTTAAACGTTGTGCTAGTCAGCCTTCTGTCACTGTGACAAATGCCTGAGATAAACAACTTATAAAATGGAAAGGTTTATATCATTGTTTCAGAGGTTTCAGTTCGTGGTCTGTTGTTTGTGTTGCATGGGGCCCTGTAGCAAAGCAGTACACTGTGGAAGGGCATGCACAGTGGAACAAACTTGCTTACCGCATGGCACCCAGGACAGAAAGGAAGGAGCCAGGATCCCAGTATTCCCTTTTGAGGCCACGCCCCCAATGATGCCACTTTCTTCCACTAGGCTCCACCTCTTAAAGGTTCCTGTACCTTCCAACAGCACCAGTGACAGGCAACCAAGCCATATGAGCATTTGGGGGACATTTAATGTCCAAACCATAAAAATCATACCTATGTGCAAAAGTGTATAGTTTTTTAAAAAATCTACAGCAGTTATTAAATGCTATAATACTTGTACTATACCAGTACTGCTTTTATATTTTTATTCAGCATTGTTTTTGAGGCCCAGTCATGTTATTATATTTAAATCTATAGCAATCCTGTTATTGTGCTGTGGCATTCTAATTTGATGTATCCATTCCTGACTAATTGATCTATTTTGCACTTACAAAGGCATTTTAAAAACTGTATGTAGTGCTTCACTTCTATAAATAATACCATGAACATTCTTTCCACAGGTCCAAATGTTGTCAAGAATAAATGCCAGAAGTAGAACTCCTGGGTGTAAATATTTTAAATCTTACTGGCTATTGGCAAACCCTTTTCTAAAGTGGTGAAATCAGTTTACATTCTCACCATCAGATTTTAACTACTTCTATATCCTCATGTTCTTGCCAATGTTTAAATTTTGCCAATCAGCTTCAAAAATGATATGTTGTGTTACTTAATTTTCCCTCTATACTCTAGATGTGAATACTTCACTATATAGACTAGAAATACATTCTTCATGTATGTCTCTGTGTCAGTGTTCATAGAGGAATAGATTTAATACATTTATGGATGTATAAGGCAGACTTATCATGGCCACTTGCAGAGCCAGGTGTGGGAGAGTGCAGAAAGGCCAGCTGTGGATCAGAATGATCCAGTCAAAAGTCAGAGGCCTGAAGCTCATTGAACAATCCCATCGAGGTCCATATTAGGAAGCCAAAAGGTCTCTGCTAAAGGCTAAAGAGTCTGCACTGGAAGTCTGGAGACAGAAGTCCAAAGGCAGTGGATAAGACTGGAGCTTCTCCAGAGAAAAAGAAGCAAGACTTCCTTCCTTTCCTTTTTATTCCATCCAGACTACAAACCTGTTAGTTGGTGCCACCCACACCCAGGATGAGTCTTCTCTCTTCAGCAAGAGCACAGCCAGAACTACAATAAATCGATCAGCTGTGCATTTCTTATTCAAGCTGACACCAGTTAACTATCACCATGGTGTTAACAAGTAATCTGCTTTTCTCAAATGCATTTCCTGTTACTTCATTGACTTTTTGCAATTGTAAATGGAAACTGGTAAATAGTTGCTTGGAAGTACAGAAGCCATTGATTTTGTATGTTGATATTATATCAGACAGACTGTCAGACTAGTTCAAGTACTTTTGGTAGCCTGACATTTGTTATCATGTGTTTTCCGGGTAAACAATATAACTGTACAGTACAATTATATTGTTTACCTGGCACTAACTACGATTTTTGTTTCTTTCTCTCTAGTCATACATTTTGTTGTTTTTTACTTGTTGTCTTTTCCAATACAATGGAGTATTAACCATTGCAACCAGTATCTTTGTTTAAATTGTTATATTTTCTACATATATCTGTTAAATAGCTTTCATCAGGCTAAGGAAATTTTCTTCTATTCCTAGTTTGCTCTTTTCTGGGTGTCTATTTTAATCATATACAAGTATTTGAGTTTGTAATTAGTTCTTTCTTTTCACTGCTTGTAATTTGTTTCCTAGGTGTGAAACTTTCCCTAATCTTTGATAGCATTAGATTCACCTTTGACATTCTATTCTTAATGTTTTATTAGCTCAGGTTTTTTTTCTGACTAGACTCTGTGTTTTATCTTTGTTGTTGTTCTTGCTGTTGAGTGACTTTCCTCTGTGGCTCATCCCTGACTTTGAATTTGCCTCTCTGCTGTGACTTCTGCAGATGGACAGCTGTCTCTTCGTATGAAGGAAAAAGCAGGGGAGTTGGGCGGCACAGTGTTTGGGTGAGTGTTGGGGGAGGTCATGTGCTCCTGGCACCTGGCCTTCTGGGCTTAACAGTCCCATTCTTCTACCTGTCACCAACGCTTGGCTCTCTGTCCCAAAAATTGCTTCTTCTGGAAACAGATATCCCTGTTAAAGCTTGCTAGACCTAAAAGTGTGTGTGTGTGTGTGTGTGTGTGTACGTGTGTGTGTATGTGTGTGTGTGTGTGTGTGTGTGTGTGTGTGTGTATGTGTGTTAAGAGAAAGAGACTAAGAATCTCTAAGGGGTTCACCAGTTACAGATTGTATTACAATAACCCAACTAATCCATCCCCTAATTGTCCCTTGCCCTTGTGTGCCCTCTGGTTTCTACCACTTCTGAGAAGAAAGACTGATCTTGTTCCCACTTTTGATGATGTTGGTCTTTCACAAGCTTCTGCATATGTTTGAGGTTGGTTTTTGATCTCTTTAAAGAATGATCTCATTTGCAATTTAGAAATTCCTTACAATTTGGGGGAGAATTTCCTTATTTTCTTTGTAGAGAGTATGACTGTATATTCTATATAGCCAAGAACATATAGACATAGACAAATACATAGACACAGAAACTTTCATTTCTAGGGTTTCCTGGAGCATATCAGAGTTCAGTGTATGCTCACCTTGTTATTTTAAAACCAGAATGTCCTCTCTTTAAATGGGTATCTGACCTCTGGAGACTCTTCCTGAACTTGAACCTGATGTCTTCACTACACAGGATATCAACTGTATATGTTGAAATAGCAGCATCAAACAGGACTTGGTAAAATATGACTTGATCTCAGAATGGCCTCTCTCTCAATCTAAATATGGGGAGAAAGAGTTGACCAACCTGAAAACTATCTGAAATTGCTGTCTGGGTCTTACTGATTCCATTTCTTAGTTTTGTGACCTTACATAAGTTATTTATATTTCCGAGCCTCAGCTGGGTTGTTGCCAGGGTCAAGGGGACAGAAATGTACATGAAGCTAGTTTGTGGTCAGCTAAGCACTGTGTGTGGAAATAATTACCGTTGGCATCGCTCCTGCCATCTTTGATTTCTCATCTGTTGCACCTGGAGCTTCAGGTGCTCAGATGTAAAACATACATTACTTGCCACACTGGACACCTATGTGTCACTATTCAGAGCTCCCCAAGGAAATTAACTTCTATGGAAAAAAGTTTACTTGGGCTTGGGGTTTTGGAGTCCATCATTGTGTGGCCTCTTTAAATTGGGACTTTTACATGAGAAACACATCCTGGCAGAAGCACATGGCAGAGCAAAACTGCTTCCCTCATGAGCCAGGAAAAAGAGGGACAGAAAGAGAACAAGACTGAAGTCCTTTTTCCAGGCCACACCCCATATCCTGAGATCTTCCCAACAGGCTCCATATCTGAAAGATTCCGCCAATAGCTACACTCTGGGGACTGAGATTTTAAAACATGTATCTAGTGCCTATTTGCATAGAATATGTTTCTTGTAAATGTTTTCATATTATTACAGAAAGCCAACGACACATTATTTTGAATATACAAATCATGTTGACTGAAAATGTACTGCTGCAGTGTATAGAATGGGTGCTCAATCAGGCAAATAATTTTCTGTGTTTACTTGGTAAATCTTTCCAAATCTTTCCTTGAGACAACTGGAGTCCCATGGCAGTTATAGGTAACTTCTGGATTTATTGATGTTATTATTCCTGCAATAACTTCAGCCAACTTGAAGAATTAAGAGACCACTTTTATGTCTTATTAAAATCCTGTGTTGGGAAGGATGGTGCAACTGATTAAGACTGTCTCAGAGAAGATTACCAGAATATTCCGACAAGAAGATGTTCCTGAGCTCTCATTGCCAGCATGTCAATCTTTTAATAATTGTATCATTCAATCTTGTTAAATTGCTAGTGCATCTCTGTATCTCCTTATCTAACCATGCTGAGAATTTACCAGACAGTAAAAGAATGTACCCTGGAATCCTGCTGTGTGCACCAGTGCCCCTTTCAGGGTTATTCTGTTTTAGTCTTTACTGGAAACTGTGGGAATGAGTCTTTAGTTCTACCTAGGTCATCGGTCCTGTTTATCATAAGGCTCATGGGACAACATTACATTTGTCAACCACAGAGGTCTTTTCCAGCATGTAGAAATCTCAGACACATCACTTTCCATTGCTAGTGCTATTGTTTTTTTTTTTCTTTAACTTGTTTCTTATACTTGTTTAGAGTGATTCTGACTTGACTACACTGCCTAGAAACGTACAGGAATAAAATGTAAAGAAACAGTAATTCATTCTTTGCAGACAATGAAATTGTTAGGACATCTTATAAAATTGAGCTAGATGGTAAAACTGGGCAATCTTTCAGGTTTCTTCTAACACTGCAAATCCACAATTCTCTAATGAATTAACACAAATCTCACACAATAGAACAACCCTTCACTGGGTCCAAAATAATATCAGTTAGAGAGATAAAGTTGTGTGGACAAGATTTTCTTTTCATACCCTCTATACAGACCACAATGATATAATACTGTCATGTTGAACAAATAAATGTCAATTTATTGAAAAATCTGCCTTTCTGTAATTTTCACTGCTCTTCTGCATGTGGGTTTGAAATTTTTTAAGAAGACCTTGGGACTTGTCCTTCTATGGCAAAGTCATTTTCTTGTGAACATTAATAGCTATCACAGTTGTTAAAGGTCACTGAATATAAGTAATCCTTAACACACCCAAAGGTAAAGTGTCGCACATCTCCTGAACTTAATGTGCGTTACCAGTGGTAAACTAATGATACTGCCTCTGGTGATGGGACTTGCCACTCAGCAAAGAAACAAGCATCCATCATTAGCCAGGCATCTAGGATCTGGAAATTTAGATAACTGAATTCTACTAACTGCACTTAAAATATAATGACAAAAGATCCACAGATTGATGTGGAGCTTCCCTGCAACACTATGTAGTTCTATGAAATGATGACCAACTGTGGAAATTAGAGAGGTCCTATTGCCCACCAGCTGTGCAACCTCATAAAAAGAAGCTCGTCTGACTATGTCCAGTGAAGGCACTTCTCTTTTAAATGGTTCACCAGGATTCTTGCATTCATTGAACACTCAGTGTGAACTCACTTTGAAAGTGTTACAATCACTTCATAATTACCACACTATGCATTTTCAGAGAAATTCAGAAAGTATTTTCCTCTTTCATGCCATGGCAGGTGGGAAATACCTTTTCAACCTCATCATACACTGAGATGCTTGTTTGAGTCGTGATAAGCTCTCATGGTTGTGATGCTGTGATTACATCCTTACAGTAAAGGCTCTTGAAATAATGTGTTTCAATTTCCAGAAACTGATTGAGTAGATTTCTCTCCACTCTGCCCTTCTACATCTTACTTTCTGTCATGCTCACACTTCGCTCATTGAACATTCATTCATTCATTCATCTTCATATTTATCATCCACAGTTTTCTCAAGTCTCCCCTTTTTTATAAGGTTCTGTGTTAAGTGCTGGAGGTACAAAATTTATAGGATAGAGCACTTGTCCTCAGAGAATTTGCTGCTGTGGTCCTGAGGCTGCCTTGTGAGTTACCTTTCCTAAGAGAAGGAAACATACTCCATCACTGACAACAGCTGAACAGGCAGGCTCTGTCATAAGAATGTTGTCTGGGATCTGAAGGGCCCAGAATATCTTAAAGACCAATATATGGTTTTGTCCCTCAACAAAAGGGTCAGTTCCTCCTTCATCACTGCAGTAACAGGGTCCTTCTTCATCTTGTTTCTACCATAATTCTCACTCTTGCCCAGTTTTCCACCATCATTTTTCTGGCTTATAGGTGCTACTTTCTCGTAGTCTCTTCATACTCAGAAGGTTTTCTGTGCATGGTCCTCTCCTGGGCATCTTTCAGCTTCTATTCCCACTAACAATCAAAGTATTTCTTAGCTCATAGCCAAATAACCAAGAAACGGACTGTGTCTAATGCATCATCTCTTCAATGCAGAAAACCATTGAGGTGAAATCATTATGGGGTGAAATCATTAAGTGATTTTTATTGTGAAGACCATCATATTTGGCAGGCTCCAACCCTTAGGCAAGCACAAAGAAGAGAACTCATCTTGCCAGTGGCTCTATAATGTTGCTTTGTTTCCTTATCTTCCATTAGTTGAGCACCCAAGGGCAGAGCTTGTAAATTTGTTTCAGGACATGTCACACAGAGGGGAGCAGCCATTCAGCTTTGCCATTACATCTCTGAGTTACTTGACATTTCTCAAACACAGGAGCAACCAAGTCATGAAAGTGCTGCTTTCAAAGGGAACATGTTTTGGGCAGGTTTGAAACCATAGACAAGACTTTAGAGACTTTGGCATCCATGGTGAAATTTTCACTGGAACCTTAAGGCCTCCCACTCGCTGTACATGCACATCCAAATGTCACTTTCTACATTCCTAGGTAATTGCTACATGCAACACCAGATTCTGGTTTTCTGGATGCAAGGAACACAGATTCACATATGTATTTTGGTTAATAAGGGTTCGTAGAAGGCCAGCTGTTCTAACAGAAGAGGTGATAGGAAATGACAGGACTCCTGGGAAGAGGAATTGTGCCATGGGCCCCACAAAAGTGGAGCTAAAAGTCAGTTCAGCACCCCAGACTGCTCCAGGGCCTTAGCGTCACTGGTCTCAGAGCATGGATCCCACCTTAGACTCCTACTTTAGAACACCCTGCCTGCTTCATCCTATCTCCTTTCCTGTATTTTTTCCTCCTTCTTCCTCTAACCCATTGACCCTTCCATATCTGACCTTTCCATAAAATTATCAATGATGGTTTTAATTAGAGCTTTCCATTAGAGCATGCTTCATGGTTAGTGAATGGTTTATGGACAAATTGTTGTAGAATGAAATGCACAAGGGCTGAACCAGGGGCAGGTGGCAGTGGGAACTGGACAGTTGGTTGCAGAACGCAGGGCTTCTTTTTCCTCAATGAGGAAGCAAGCAAGGTAATGTCCCTTAGGAACTTCCATACTGTTGGTGCTGGTCATCCCACCACCATCTCCCTGGACCTTAACTATGGTCTGTAGTTCCTACTTCTTCCCCCACCCCATAGTGCTTTGCTTACCCAGCAGCCAGTGTGGTACACTTCAAACCCAGTCCTGATCATCTCATTCGTCCCCTGAAACTGCTCCATTTTGAATAAAGTCTGTCTACAAGATCCCACTTTATCAGAAGTAGGCTACTTCCTGGTTAGCTGCCTCCTCTTTGCTCTAGTCCAGCCACACTGGGCACTTCATGGATCCTCAGAACATCCAGCCTGCTCCTCAAAAGGCCATTTCATCCAACATTCCAGCCCCTTGAGATAGGAAGATAGGGCGTGGCCTACACTGGGAGGGAGGCCTGACCAGATCACAAAACACATGTGCAAAACAATTCTCAGAACCCTGCATGTGGTCTTCTCAGGAGAACTCCAGAGGGCTTTTGATAGGATGACCTGATGTGTGACATTAGTGTGAGAACTATGTTAGACAACCACTGTTAGAGTTCCCTGTCCTGACTTCTCAGGATAGCCTATTCTGTATTCTAGACCCTTAATTTTATCTTTATTATTTTTAGTTTTAGTTTTATTAAGTAGAGACTCTACCACCCCAGAATCTGGTAACATTCTGGCACATTCCTTTCTTATATACCCATGGGCTTACCTATGGTGCTCATAGCTTTCCTCAGGGAAGCCTTCTCTGACTTTATCTTTAAATTATACCCCTTCAAACTATCATTATTCCTTTTACTTCTGTATATAGTACATCTATCTCTTTGTTTATTGGTGACCTTTCCACTAGCATTCAATCGCCATGATGACCAGGAATTCATTAGTTTTATTTCCTCATATCCCAGGATCTGTGAGAGTGCTTAGCTCAAAGGAGGTGAGTATGAAAGAAGTGTGGCTGACATGTCCAGAAAAGCACTACTGGAGGTGATGTATCAGTCATCTTAAAGGTAGTGATAAGCTTTAATATTTAGCCAAATAGAGTTCTAATATACGTACTTAGGACATTTAGGAAATCCTTGACCTTGTTTTGAGACCCGTAGGCTGCACAAAAGACATTCTCATTAGATTCACATGCACAGATCAGAGGGAAGAGAAAGTATAGAAGGCCGGAGCAGCTTTTTATCATGAAGCCTTCAGGTGCAGCAGCAGAAAAACCCGCACTCTATTGGCGTTAGCAGTGAGGAAGTGCACCCGTTCATCTTGGAGGACTCCTGTGAGATGGAATGCTCCAGAAGCAATGTCTGAGGCTTCCAGTGGTGCTTTGTAGTTCTCATGGGTTTGCTCTCATCTCTCTGTTGGCTTCGTCTCCACATAGGTAAGCTGGCTGCAGCAGACATTCTGTCCAGATACAGCAATGTTCAGAAGCAGAAGGGAGCTATCTCTTCCTTGGGTCTATTTTTTAAATGAGTAAAGAATTCATAGAACATCACCCATAGACTTCCTCCTACATCTCATTGGCCCAAACTGGGTCGTTTAGCTTTTCCTAAATAATCAATGACTAACATGACTGTTGTTGACAAATTATGTTGAAGAAAGATCTCTGAAGAATCAATCATTATTACTACAAGAGTTTAGGGGAAAACAGAAAGAAAACTGGAGCGATATGAGGCCTCAAGGAAGCGAGGGTCAGACGATGTCTTTAAGGTTATTCTAGAGTTTGAACATTACCATAATGGTTACTGGCAAGCAATGATAATTTTAAAGTAAGGAAATTGTAGAGTTTCTCTCGCATGCTATAAAAAGCCACTAAATGGCATTGTAGAGCATGAATGAGCAAAGAAAAGACTAAGACAGAGAAGAGCAATTGAGACCATTTCAGTGGTACAAATGAGGAATTCAAAGTGAAATAATGGTACTGAGGATAGATTTGGAAAATGTAAAGAGCTGCTAGAATACTGGGCCCTTTCATCAGAGTTCCATGATTAAATGGATGTTGGAGCTGAGGTGAAGGAAGCTTTAAGGCTTAAGCTAAGGCTTTGGGCTTAGGTAAAAAAGGAGAGAGGAACAGTATGCAGAAACAGGAAATAAAGAGCAAAGAGATTAGATGGAAGCTCATTCTCATTATTGAGCTTGATAGCTTCCGGTAGCAACGGGTGCAAAGCAGTTGGAGATGAGAATTTGGAGTCTGGAGAAGAACTCACCCTTATTTCCTGATCAAGGGCTAAGTGATTGTCACAGGACTGCATGTAGAAATGATACAAGATGCGTCCAGAGTGGAGCTTCCAACTTCAGAAACTGTTTTAGGTCTAGGGCAATATCATCACCCTGAATGCACCCGATCTTATCAGAAACTGTTTTAGGTCTAGGGCAATATCATCACCCTGAATGCACCCGATCTCATCAGAAACTGCTTTAGAAAATAAAAACTTAAGTTCCACAGGAGTGAGTAGAGAACAGGAATAAAGAGGAATCTCTTGGTATTGAAGTAACCAGCTAATTGATTTACTCAGGTCTTCAACAACAGACAGAGGCCTAATCAGGGAAAAAGAGAGGATAATCGCAGTATCCAGACACGAATTAGTAAGGAGATGAAATGAGCATTACATTACAACTAGCAAGAAAGAGACTTGGATAGATGCCCACAATATTTTCATTTTTAAAAAAACCAATGTAATTTTGTGACTAATTGTAGTTTTCTTGAGTGACTGAAAGAACGGACAAAGTGTAATCGATGAGAGGTGTTGATCAGAGTAAAGGAGCGTGGAAAGCAAATGTCAGCTGTGGATGTGTGGATTTGAAGAAGGTGGCACATTCCATGGAGATTCTGGAAATACAGAACGGTCAGAGGCAGAGATGGGGTCACATGTGTGCATCCAGCTGGAGGATGGGAGTCATTGGGGCTACAGTGACACCCCAGGAACTGTACAGCATTGTAGTACCTACTGAAGGTTTTTGACCTTCGTTATCAAAGCTATTTTGAAGCTGGATTGGAACTGTTAGATACCACCAACCTAAACATAAGGTCTTACGAGTTTCCCAAAAAAAGTTTATTAAAAGATTTCATGGGGGAGATAGAATCAGGGACAACAGGAGACAAGATAGACACACGCTCATGCTCACTTCTTTGATTTGGTTGAAGAGCTGAATCCTCAGTTATGATTTATAGGGTAGCAGTGATTGTCTATAACTCTTTTAGAGGAAATTTGTTGTATAATGATCAAAAGAAAATAAACTTTATCCTGTAAACCATTATAGTAATAGGGCCAGGAATCTATTGGAAAATTATATGAAGGCAGACTCCAATTAATATTTCCTATACTGATGATCCTAGCTACATTCAACAGAAAACTAGAAGATTTTTGCAGCATGTAGTGTTATGTGTCCCACCAGACAAGTTTAATGTAAATAAACATGTATGTCACAAATGCAAACTTTACTTATTAGTGCAAGGTATAGTGAAGAGAAGTACTGTTGCTATGGTAGTGGTTAATTACTAGAAAACATCATTTATATACACTATGAGTTTCATCAGGGCAGGCCTATGTCCGTTTATATCCCATTATAATAGCACACAGTGTAGCATTGTTAGTAAGACAAGTATTCAATAAGTACATGAATTAATATAGCGGGGATTGTCACAGGAGCTGTGCTATTACCAAGAGGAATGTGATGTGGGGTTTTATTTTAAAATTTAAGTGTGAGAGCAAGATAAACCAATAGGTCACATGGACAGACTTTTTCATTGATTTATCACTCATTCATGCCCCATTCTGAAAAATAGCACAAAGAACAGGAAAAGATGCATTCAGAAGTGGGGACAAGCTAAAGGATGGGAGGAAGATTATGGAATAAGGGGTAGGGAGCAGACCATGGATGTGCTGTACACTCAGCCCCTCATAGCTGTGCTTTTCACATCTGTGGAACAAACCAACCATCATAAATATTTTAGAAAAACAAATCACCTGCACTGAGAATTACCGACATTTGCTCCCTGGCCATTATGTCCTAAACAATAGAGTGTAACCGTCACTTACACAGCATTTCTAATGTAGCTGCTCTAGGCAATCTAGACATGATCTGAAGTATAAGAATGTGTGAAAGTTGTGCGCAAATACCATACAGTTTTGCATGGGGGACTTGACATCTTCAGACTTTGGTGCCCTCTGTCATCACAGAACCAGTCTTCTGTGGACGCTCAGCAGTGACAGCAAATGCTATTGATGTCTGCACACTTGCCAAAGGTGCCAGTGGTGTTTTGAGGGTCTCAGAGAAGAACACAACAGTCATCCCAGAGAGCCCTACTGCATCACTTTCATAAAATACAGTGGGTCGCCATCCAGCTTCTCTTTTTATTCATTTGACAAATACTTTATTTAATATTTGTTTCCTGAAAAAAAGTATACTACAAAAACACATTACAGAGATTACTTAGTTACTTTCCTTCAAAGCAAACTGATGAAGTGCTTTCCTATTGATTCCTGTTTAAATAAGAAGCTAGTAACATTTTTAAATGATGCTTAACTTTTTACAGCTTTCCAGGTTTATAATCAAAGGAGCAGTCTAGATGGCTGCATGTCTACTTCTATAGAAAACTCCTTCCAGAGAAAGAAGAGCCACTAGCATAATTAGTTTGTGAATTTCTTCTGACCAACGGGCACTCATATTCTATACTGCAAACTCATGAGCCAATTTTAGAATGGTTGAGGCGAAAAAAACCTAACAGTAATACTGAAGGACAATGGTGTGAGCTTTTTTAGTTACACTGCAATTAAGACCTTAGTATGGGCACCCGGCAGCCCAGAGAGGACAAGGGCAGAAGACATGGAATCGTTTCAGCCCGGTAGGGAAATGAAGACATGTGAAAGAGGTGAGGGTCAGTGTGGAAAATACGTCTTCCCAGGGTAGTTTGGAGATTACTTTCTGTAATCCAGAACTGGATCAAATAACATATACCTCATCTACCAAGCTCAGACAGGGGTGGAGGTGGGACAGTGCAAACGCTTCGCTGGTTCTGATTTGCTCTGCAGCAAGGCTGGACTCATGATTTGCCACAGTGGTGCTCAGAAGGGCAGGGAGACGCGTTATTGGGGTCAAGTGTAAAACTTTGGAAGATGAGTTTAGTCCCCAGAGCTTTTAAAAATGAAAACTAACAAGTGGAATTTTTCCTGAAAGTTTTCCCTCTTTTGCTATTCACCTTCCCTCTTCCAGATTTAGATTCATGGTGCTCCTTCACATTGTCATTGCAAATTTGCTCTGGGCTTCGCTCCAAGAATCAACTACATGCTTTAAATAAACAAACATTCAAGGAACTTTTCATGCATTTATCAGAGTCATTACTTTTAGCTCTGAGTTTTATTTTTAAGGCAACAGCTGTATCTTTAGTTTCAAGAGCTTGGGTAAACATACACCTTACTTTTATTTGTTATCTACTTCAGTGGTGTTAAAGGCTACATTAACTACATTGCTTACAGTGCCACAGAATACTTATCCGTTCATTATTATTTTATCCCATTGCAGATAGGGGAATTGAAAAGTTTACACTGATTAACCATTTTCCCAAGCACTCACATTAAGTTCTACCATCGGAATCTGCACTCAGCCTTTCTAATTTTTGATCCATCATCTTGACCACCTTTTTATATTTTTTCATTGCATTTCAACATTTATTTAATTGAAAAAATGAAAAGCTTATTCTTGGAAATGAAGAAGGCTTATCCCATTTTTTAATTTTTATTCTTTATGTTTTTGGGCAGCACTAGAGATTGAACTCAGGACCTTCACACTAAGCTACATCCCCATCTATTTAAACAGTAAAGATCAACCAGCTTTGAATTAAGAGGCAAGATGCATAGCGTCTACTGGTGTTGCTACTTTTCACCTCTTTATTCCTCAACAAAACAGTGTCAGGGGCTCAAAAAAAAAAAAGCCAGTTGAATTGAGCTTTTCAGTTATTTAGCTTCTAGGTCTATTTTTTAAAACTATATGCTCCTATTACTTAACATATCTTTGGTCAGAGGTAAGAGCATGGTACAAACCCAAGTCTGTGTAACACAGGTTGACTTGATTCTGCATAGTAATGTAGTATTGGCATTGTGGACAAAGAATGCATTTGTAATAAGTGGAAACCAGTAAAGAGAATGTGAACAAAGAAGTGCTAATCAATTTCCTGTATTAGATATATTAGTCAAAGCCCTAAGATCTCTCTCTCTCTCTTTCTCACTTCCTCTGTTTCTCTCTCCCTCCCTCTGTCTCTAACATAGACAAATCCTGTTTTCTAAAGAAAGGCCTGCTTATGTTGTTTATCCAGGGAATAGGACCTGGCTTGTAAAAGAGGGGTGGTGGTAATTTTTAAACAATGAAAATGAAGGGAAAATCCACTGGATTGCAATATATCCATTAGGACAAAGAGGTAATTTCTAAGTGAATGGTCCTCTGTGTTGTTGCTTGGGAAGCTGACTGGTGGAGTGCTGACCTGTTGGTTCTAGGCAGGCAGTCCTGTCTCCTCACCCTAAAGACTGTCCTTGCCTTTATCCTATCCTCTCTCTTTCTGTCCCTCTCTTTCTCTCTCCCTCTCTCTCTGAGTACCCTGGCGATGAGCTTTCTTTTCTTTCTCTGCAATAGATAAAATCTGCAACTCACATAGGTTCTTCCATCCCACTATGTTGTTAGGTGGATGACATACCTAATTGGATGGAAATTCAAACTGTAGAATTTCTGTGCCTAAGCACCATGAATCCAGCATTATGAGTAACAGTAATGTTAAGGACAGCCATCACAGTGTCTAGTGGGACTTCGTAGGGTACCATTTGGCAGGGCCTCTGTTCTCATCTTTCTGATTGCTCATTTTTCATGTGACATCAAGAACCAGTGCATAGAACTGATTCACACAAAAGCAATATTTTTCTGTAAAATAAAATTTGAAAAAACTAATTAATTGTAGAATGCTAGAAAATTCTTTTTCCTGTTGAGCAATTTTTTCAATTTTTTATTAGTTCAAGTGCATAGCCCTCACATTCCTTGGGAAGAGCTGGGCGTCATGTACATTCACATCTCAATTCCATTTCCATTGCCTTACTCTCCCCTCCCTCTGTCTCCTGGTCCTTTCCCATTTACAAAGGATCTCTCTCCCTGTTCCTTATTGTCTATGCCTTATGTTGCTCTTTACGTTTTGTGTTCCTCAAATAAGAGAAATCTTGCCTTGTTTCACTGCTAGCACAGGTGAGGGCACTGAGGCAGGGGGAGGGGTTCAAAGACTGAGGCCACACGTTAAGTCACTGAGGAGGCAGAAATAGACATGGGGGTTTTTTGAGTCATAGCCCAGTTTCCCAGCAGACAGCAGAAGCTCATATTAATTCACAAAATAACCACAGGCACATTTTCCCTGAATCCAGGCCATGCAGTCAATGTGTGCCCCGATGCCTGTGCAAATTAATTTTTGGCAGCAGGAAGCCCTGGCACATTTCAACTCCAGTGTACAAGTCATTAAAACCAAACAGAGACACATTATTTTTTTTCCAGGTGAGAAAGCCAGAGTTCTAATTCAAGTCCTAAATTTGTTTTGAGCCCAGAGTAACTTATAACGGGAAGAAAATATCAAAACGCTTCATTTACTGTCCTGGTATTGTTGATATGAATCACTCCCATCCAAGAGCCTTCTTTACTGTCTGTAGGCCAGGCTTAGATGCATAAAGTTAGTCACTACTGGACATGTTTGTTCAGCCTACTTAGAAGTGAGTCCTACAGACTGTCACACCCATGTAGAAGAATGGCAAGAAGACTTAAAATGGCTCTTTGATACCTCAAGCCAGAAAAAAATGGCTCATTTGCCAAATAGGAGTTTAGGGAACTAGGATCATATGTGGAAATGTAAAGGAAGCCTGTCAGGTGACTGTGGGGAATTCTGAAGTTCCTAGTGTTTTATTTTTATGCATTGCTTTGCATTCCTTTGTGTGGAACCCACCATGGAATCAGGCAACCAAACATACATTATCCACACAGAATTAAAACTGGGATTATTTCCCAAATGGATCAGCAGAGATATTCTGAAAGTAGGGGCTATGGAGAAACTCCGTCTCATGTCCTAGAGCCCAAGAACTTCTGTGTACCCCAGGATACTCAGTGGCACCACATTTTGGAAATAGTGATATCACTAACTCATCCATTTATTTATTTGTTTAACAGACACACGCAGCACTCTCATTCCATGATGGGAGAACTAAGAGGTGAAGATACAGAAGTGAAATACACACACTCTGCCTTCAGAAAACCTGTGGCCTCAGCCGGGCAGGCAGCCAGGTAAGCAAGTTCTATGATCCTGAGTGCTAAGGACTCAGCCTGCTGTGAGGACTCAGACAAGGGAAGCCTGGCTGAATGTGGTTTAATCAAGTGGAGGAAAGGGTGACAGAGGAAGAAGGTTATACCCAGCCTTGCTGTGAACAAAGAAGGGGCATTAGCTAGGCTAAGAAAGGGGAGATCCCACAACCACAGCCAGGACAGGGAGAGCATAGAGGGTTGTAAGTTTAGTTTAGTTTGCTACCTTTCAGCACTGAGTAATGCACATGCCATCGGACAATGTACCACAGTCTTTTATTTATTTCATTTGGAAAGAGCAGAAAGGTGAAGCCATCAATCTCAGGCAGGAAGAGAGGAGGCCACCTGTGGAGATCACATAAAGAGGAATGTGGTGGCATGCAGAGAATGGTGACGTTCGGCTTATAGAGTCTCATAAGTACGGTTTCTCGCTAACAACATGAGGGAGACAAAGTGCTGAGGGAATTGAGACTTTGGCAGATCATGTAATGAACCACTGGGGGTCTGCTCTGTTCCTTGTCTCTCTATCTAAAATGTTAACCATTATTGTGGACATTTTCAAACATTAAATAGAATGGATGCTATAATGAATTCCCATGCATTCATTTCCTGACCAATAATTAGAAAACTACAACCCTGTTTTCTCTAATTTCCCTAGCCCCTTTTTTTCTTTTTCATTCTTGGCTGTTTTTAAAGAAAATCTCAGGTATCATATCATTTTGTTCCAAAACATTTCCTTTTAATATATAAACAAGAGACTGTAAAAAAAAAAAAAAAAAAAAAAACCTTAATTTTTTCTGTAAGAGTTGACAAAATTAACATCATTTCTTTAAGTAATCTAATGTTCAGTAAATATGTGTGTTAAATCTCTGTAAGTATTCAAAGAATTTTTTCAGATCAACTTTTTTAAAAAATCAAGGACTAAATAAGGCACACACACTACCTTTGGTTAATTTCTCTGGAGTCTCGTTTTTAATACCGTAATTTTAAAAGTTTAATTTACATACAGTGTAATTTACTTTTTCTAATGAGGTGATGTAAAGACACAATGAGCGCATAGCAGAGTATGCGCATGTGCGGAAAAGCAGCTCAAAGACAGAGTCCCACGTAGAGGCAAGGATGGAATCCAAAAGGTGTCTTCAGTTGGATATGAGGGTAGAGAGGGTTGAGACATGATGTCCTGAAAACCACCTAAGCCTTTTATCCTCAGAGCAGAAGCGCAAGGCAGACCGTCAAGGGGGAGTCCACGGAGAAGGAGCGAAAGGCGTGCAAGCGTTGTAAGGCGGGAAATGGCGTAGCACATTTGAAAATAATTGGGGCTGTAGACAAGGAAGCAAGATGGGTGTGGGAAGGATGGCGGTGACCCAAACCAGATAAGAAGGCACCCTGTGTATATGTTTAAAAGCCGAGGAGAAACGAGACTGCTGGAAGAGAACTGTTTTGTAATGATTGCTGCATGAGCCCTGTGGACAAAGGGCGGGAGGAGGCTAGCACAGGGAGATCAGCTCACTGACTGCTGCCAATAGGCCGAAGGGGCAGAACAGGCAGTTAGAGAGTTAAGGGCTGAGGAAAGACAATTAGCAGCTAAAAGACAAAGACAGATAATTAGGAAAGCTAGAGGAGAGGCTAGAACAAGTCTTGATTTTCTGACTTCAGAATCTGCCACAGAGACTGAACATAAGCACTGGCTCTGGAGTCAGGTGGAGTTGGTTTCAAGTCTCAGGTCTGACACACATGTGTAAGTTGAGTGATTTGATGTAACTTACCTCCGAACTCCCAGCCTCTCATCTAAAATGCAGGTCAGATACTTTGCAGGATGTGAGGATCATGTGCAATAACATGCAATGCCAACCCAGCACCTGGGCACAGGAAATGCCCAATAGGTATTATTTATTAGAATTATCTCATTCTGATGTCCCTGCTTATAATGTGAATTTTTGAATAGGGTAAAGCACAAAACTATAAGTTCATTAGTCGTAGGGCCCTGTAAAAGGGAGAACCCCAGAAATTTGTATGCAGGCAAAAACTGGGTATCTGGATATTGGTTACCTGTGACTGACAACTGAAGTCATACCGTCTGCTCGTTGTGAATGAGTTACTCCAATAACAGAGGGTCATGCTTCTGTCTTTCTGCATTCTCAGAATTTATTGAATAACAATAAATTCATGAATTAAATCAGTCTAACCAGTCTTATCAGGCCCAGTACTCAGGGTTCACTCAGTAGCCCAGTGAACTTGGAAATCACAGGTTATTAAATTTCAATCTTAATTCCTCATATCTATAACCATCAAGTCACAAATCACACTTAACACAGTCATCTATAGGTTTAAAATGGCAGAGAAATGGTTAACAGTGTCTGCAGGATTCAAAGAGGATGAACTGAAAAGCAGGACAGAGAGGAGAGCCCTGGGAAGTCACTCAATGGATTTGACTAGAGACCAGGCACAGCTGCTCGGAGGAGCTACAGAGTAGGTTCAAAACATGAGTCTGGATGGAAGGCAATTGGAGTGAGCCGCTTCCAACTAGGGAGAGAGCACAAGATCATGGCCTGTCGATCTTGTGATATGTTCGCCAGGTAGTCTGATCAGATGGCAGGTCAGTGTGTATATCTCCTGTACTTGTATTGGGTCCTCTCCTTTTATATTGTCCAGGTGATGGACTTCCACCATTTTTGAGTCTAATGTGTCCAAAAGGCCATGAGTTATTTTCTTCTTTTATATGATTTAGATACATCATGTATCCATGTGCCCATCACAATATGATGAGTTTACAAATGACAGGATTTTTTTAGTGAGATTACTATTAGTTTATGTCTTATGATTGTACTGTGTGTTTGGGAGTTGCTTTTGTTGATAAATTTGGTGTGTTCAACCTCTAGTAGTTACCAATTTACACAGACCAGTTACCCAGTCCTTCTGCCTGGGCACTGGCACTCAAAATGGAGCAAGCTGTGGTCCTATAAAATGGAGTCATTGAAGGCGAAGCACATCCTAAAAATGACTGTTCTGTGTAATGTGGAGTAACTTGCCTCAGGGCTCAGACTATCCTATACACTGATACAAACCAAGAGATATGTACCAGTACACGTGCTGTTCACACTATGGTTTTACATAGATAGTGTCCTTAGTCTTGCTAACAATCTTAAGCCATCACTTAGTGTTGCTTTCGTTTTGTAAATGAAGAAATCTCAACAAAGTTAGGGTCTCATACCAATAAAAGCAAAGCCATATTTTTAAATCCTGGGATTTTTCAACTGTATCTTCACCATACTAAGAGCTACTTCCCTGGGCCAAGTGCTACGCTAAATGTGTCCATATACTTTCTCACATACTTCTCATAACTCATCTGTGAGATAGACCCTACTCTCCACCTCATTCTACAGTTGAGACAACAGAAGACATGGGAAGTTAATCAATTTATTCAAGGTCATATGTCTGATGAGGGGTGAAGCTAGGAGTAGATGGGCTCTAACACTGTTCACCACACTCACTGCTACAGTTCCTGTAATCTTTGAAACGCACGGAATCTCTGAGCTTAGGCTAGAGATCAAGCATTCAAGGCAGGATGTGAGCTTGTAAGAAGTTCTAAATTATATCATTTCATTTTTGAAACGAAGTTAAACTGATTATGAAAACATAAGCAAGGCCTGGATAACAAACAAGGGTGGAAGAGAAAGTCTGAGGTTTCAAAGGGAAATCAGATTTACTGAGAAATCAGAGTCATCCCTTCAGCACAAATTCTGTTCCGCCCTTATTAAATTGTTGGTTCCTGCCCATCATTTTGTCTGGCTGAGATCCTCAATTCAGTTATTCATCGAATTAGCAATCTGGCTGAGTTTTGCATTATCCTCAAATCTGATAGTTTCCCATTGTCTATTCTATCCATGTCTGCAATAACACCAATGACCACAGTAAAACTGGGCACCCTCGGGCCTCTCTTCAGCTTGGCATTAACCCCCTCTCTTCAGGCACTATCATTTCAGCAGATGAGGTAGCTGTCATCCCAAGGAGGAATAATTTTTTTTTCCAGGCAGGAATATTACACTGTATTACAAAACAGCCATGGGGCTTAGTTTCCAGGAAATGAACTTAATAAGTAGCCTACAAATGAAGCCTAGAAATCATACAAAGCATAGATAAACTGACTTTTCCTAAACAATGCCATTAAGGATAACTTTAAAACATAAGTTTACCTAGAGAAGATGTATGGAGGTAGGTAGGGGGTGCCAGCCATAAGCTGCCCAGGAAGCCCAGAGTGGGGAGCTTTTTGGTCCCTGTGAGCCTGAGAGTTGCCTCCCTTGGGCAAAGACACCAGTGTGGGGAGATGAGGGGCCCAACAGAGGAAAGAGCATGGCAGCCTGGTCCAGGACATTTCTTTTGCAGCAAAAGGATATGAGCGACAGCTATGGCCCAAACTAGGGAACCCCTCTCACCTCCTTCAGCAGTACCAGCAGGGACAACTGAGGGCCAAAGTAGAACCTTGTGCACCAAGCAGACAAAAATAACACCATAAAGGCTCCAAAAGTAAGCTTCTTCCAGTTGCAGTTTACTTTGCCGTGGGTGAGTAACCAAACATCCAACGGGCACCTCATCAGTTTCAGAAAGACAGGCAATGAAGCAGAAAGAGCATTGGAGAAACTGGCTGAAAATTCCCCACACTTGGCAAAAATCTCAAGCCTGCACATGGAAGAAGCTGAGTGAAATCAAAGAGGGATAAACACAAAGAAATTTGTACCAAGACATCTGATCATTAAAAATGAAAATGAAAGAAAAATATCTTGAGAGCATCACCTAGGGAGAAGCACCAACTGAACCCCTAGCAGAACCTCATCTGGAAACATGGAAACCAGAGGGAAGGGCACAGTGTTTACCAGGAACCAAAGGAAGAGAATTATGAGCTGTGAAGTCTACATCTGGCTAAGTCTTCCAGGAATAAGAAAAAATAAAAAACAACCTTAGAAGAAGGAGAACTAAAAGAATTTGCTCCTAGTAGGCTTAGCCTTAAGGATTCACTAAAGGAAATTCTTCAAAGAGAAGCAAAAGAATATTTCAGGATCAGAAAGGAAGCAAGAACCATGGAGAGGGAAGAAACACAGATACACACAGTAAACCATCCTTTCCTTATAAATTTTATAAACTGAATTTAATGACTGAAGTAAAGCTATAAGGCCATCTAGCACCCAAGACAATGACAGTCAAAAATGGGAAAGATAAACTTGAATTAAAAAGTGGGAAAGATGAAGAAACTTAGGAAAGATAAGGAAGCTTGACAAGCTTTTCCTTCTTCATTCAAAGTGGTACATGTTGATTCAGGTAGACTGTGTTAGGTCACATCCTTATATCGCTGATGCCCAAGCAACCACCATTAAAACCACAAATCTAAAACACTAATTAAAAATTATTATTTAAAAATAATTAGTAGACAGGATTGAGGATATCCCTCGTATCTACATGTCCTCCTAGAGCCTCATGCCCTTTTATGAGGGGCTTTTCAGAGCTGGCTGGATCTAGGGTGTGTGACACTAGAATTAAGTGTTTGTGGTACTAGATCAGTCTACTAAATTGGAACAGATTTACTAAAGACAGAAGCCCCACCCTGAGAATGTGTGGCACCACCCAAAGGGGATAAAAAAGAAAGGGAGGTTTGCTGTTGCTCTTTACTGCCTCCTGCCTGCCCTGCCATAGACTGTTTATCCTCTGTCACGTTCCTGTCTTGGAGCCAGATGCCTATGGACTGACATCTCTACAAACTGTTGACTGAAATAAACCATTCTTCCTTTAACTTGTGGGTGTCTAGAGTTTTGTCCCAGTGGTAAGTAAAGTAACTAAGACAGTGCAAATTTTTTTTTAAATTTCAGTTAACCTACAGGAAGCAAGAAAAGAGAAACAGGAATACAAACCAGAGGAAGCACACTGAAAATAGATAAACTAGAAAAACTTAACTGAATGCTAAAATATCATTAGTTTATATTACAATGGTTAATCTAAGCAACCAATCAAAAGACAGAGGGGGTGGGGTATGAGTAGGTGGGAGGTGGCTATGTTTGTAAAAGAACACCAGAGGTCAGCCTCGTGTTGAAACTGTTCAGTACCCAAATCCACACAAGTAACAAAAGGGTATAGAATGTAACCACACAAACACACAAGTAAGCCTAGGGAAATCTAAATAATAGAGGTGGATCGTAACAGTGTGACTATTCTAGTTGTGATGTTCTACTATAACTTTATAAAATAACTTCTTTTTAGGGAAACTGGGTAAAACATACAAGGCTTTCTTACTGTTTCTTAGAACAGCATGTGAATCTACACGTATGTTACTGAAAGTCAATGAAAATATCATTATGACATGTTATAATTTTACCTGTCTCTGTTACATGTTGCAAAAGGTTATATAGTCCATGAACTTGTTAATTAATTATAAAAACAAAGATGAAGTTGTATTTCCTGCCACATATATGGATACATTTTTGACATTTTGAAAAAAGAAAGGACATTCTGAACTGGTTTTATGAATATTGTAACATAATGTTCCTTACAGGCCCATGAGAGAATAAATGACTAATCTTTCATCACAATCTTTATACCATTTTCTCAGTGCACAAATGAGGAAGACCCCTAAGGGAATAATGACTTGCCCTGGAGATGAACATTTTTATAAATCCACAACAAGCTGTGCTGAAATGCTGTATGCACAGAAAACCTCCCTTGATTTAAACAGAATAAAGGAAAGCTAGCTTGAGTGCTGTTCTCTTGAGACTATTGGCATTTACTTTTGAAATTTTAACTTTGCACTTTAGCTTATCTTTATTTACATGTTTTCCCTAGCCTTCTTGGGAGGTCTTTTTGATGAGAATTTTGTTTGGTTTGGATTTGGGTAGTGCTGGGGATCATCGCACCCAGGGCACTAAGCATGCCAGGCAGTGCTTTATCACCGAGCTCCTTCTCCAGCTCTTGGTCTTCAGTTCTTAACTCCTACTGATCAAAGTGGACAAAAGCAATGTAGGCATTAAAGCCCACATCACAGGACAGTGCCTGTTTGGGGACCAGCACTATAGCACACCTGCAGCAAGTGGTAGAAAGTCTGATTTTTCCTTCATTGAATCAATGAATGGATGCTATCAGGTAACTTTGACAGATACAACCACATGGAAATCATACTTTTCTATGCCCAGAATGTGGCATTAAATGTGAAAATATTCATCAATGCATTCTCCTATCTTTGACTGTATCAAAGAATTCAGTCCTTGTTCCTCTATATTTTCTATCACCTTTAAAAACTGAAATGTGTTTTTAAAGACCACCTCTCTGTGGTCTAGCATTTATATAAATAATACATTACCATCCCAGGGTTGAACCAAGGCAGAGGCTGTTCAGGGCAACCTTCCAGTCTACTTCTCAGTGGTTTCAGGTTTGCAACACACACTGGACATTTTGCCAGTAAACTTAAGAAATTGACAGATGTTAAAAAGAACACTACACAAATTAATAACTTCAATGCAGTTACAATCACTTATATAACAGGGTTCTTTCAATCTACAATTGTTCCTGTTGTGATCATGCTTGGTTGCCTTTCAGCATTGTCTCTGTTGGATTACTTACTGCCCTGACCAAGCCTCCTCATGGACCCACAAGGTCATGTGCTCTTATTTTCCTGGGAAATGCAACTATGTTTTGGCCTTTTATCGTATGCTTGCAGGCACCTGAGCATTTACTCTACTTACCACCAGCTTCTGTCTTCCCACCGGTTCTACTAAATGATCCAGCAGTCTCAGATTTATGCTTGGCAACGGTTTTGTTTAGAAAGTGGTTCTTAAGCTGTATTCATCAAAATGTGGTCACACAACTACATGGGAGCCATGGTCATCCTTCTGAGCTATAGTGTAGCAAAGCAAATTGACCCGTGGCCAGCAACATTGGCAGAGCTCCTGACAGTGAGGGCTTAGTCTGCTTTTGAGCTGTCCTCATTGCGAGGAGTTTTCTTGCCCTCCACAGCTCCGCTCTAAAAAATGGTGCAGGTACCATTTTCCAGCAACTCTGCTCAGAGCTCTTTCACTGAGCTCTGATCTGCTGTAGGCTCTGGTTGTACATCAAGCCCACCCCACAGTAAGTCCACCCTCGGCCTCACCCTCTAATGACCTAATGCCAGAGAATGATGTTCTTGCAAGTAAGAAACTTCTGGAAGAGATAAGTTGTGTGTGTGTGTGTATATATATAAAACTCTCCTTCTAGAAAACCCATAGGGGAGAAACAAGGGAAAGGTGCATTGGGTGACCTTGGTTTGCAATAGACTGAGGATGACAGTGGTGAAAAACAGACTGAAAACCTGGACAACTGTTTTCTGCTATAAATTAGACAGGATTTCTAATCATCTCAGAGAAGTCATGTAAATGAGAATTTTAAAGTGAAAACCCTAGATTTTAGGAGTTAGCAGCTAGCTGGAAATATTTGAAAATTTTATTTGGCCAACGTTGAGCTGGCCAAGCACAGCCTTGGAGCACCACCTTGCCACCGCCCTCTGAAGACTGTGCCACATCACAGCCCTGTGCCTTCTGCAACAGACCCTGGGGCTCCAGGAAAGCTCGTCCTTCCAGATCAAATGACACCACCTCATTAACCGTTCTCTGCATGTGAGGATTCCAAGCTCCTGTCTGTCCTGAAGAACTTCTACTGTCCCCATCTAACTAAAACTGTCCTGAAGTACCACACGGAGGGAGGTGTGGAGCACTTCACAGGGGCCCCGGGTCCCGGGCAGGTGCGCATCCTTGCCCAGGAGCTTTTCCCACCACCCTCTGTGCCTGTTTGCAGCATCTGTGGCCACTGACCGGGAGGTTCCCTGAATGCTATTTTTCTCATAATAATGATGGTACAGTCTAAATGCTTTTTATTATTTCCAATCATGGTAAGTCCTCAAATCATCTTTCCTTTTAAAATCTCTGGTAATAAGTTCATGCTTTTTTGGTCTCAGAAAATTTTGAAATCTATACTCAAAAGCAGAAAAGCCATAATTTTTATGCTCATAAAGCCAATTTGTATTTTCAGGAGCCTGTCCATACATAGAATTCCCTTCCTTAAGATTTACTAACACCAAACAAAGATCACTTCTCCCTAAATATTCTAATTGCTCCCAGTTCAAAACATAGATATTCCTTTTGTATTAAAAAATGAGCTGTCTATATGTGAAGTACTTTGTCCCAATTACTCAAACAACTCCAGTTCTACAGATGAGAAAACTGATACTTGGAAAGGTTGAGAAAATAGCCTGTATTATTAGGGTTCTTCAGAGAAGTGTGTGTGTGTGTGTGTGTGTGTGTGTGTGTGTGTAAATTGGCTCACAAACCACAGAATACAGAGTTTTAAAAGTACTGTTATGATTGGAGAGCCAGAGCTTGGCAGCATGGCTCAACCCAAGAAGCTCAAAGCATCTGGACCATGGAGGCAGATGGCACAGATCCCACTGTAAGTTTGAAGACCCGAGGGACTGAAGAGTGCCCAGCTGCTGGTCCAAGAGTTCAAGGATGAAGATCCTGCAGTCTGATGTCTAAGCAGGAGAAAACCCACCCAACACAAGAAAAATCAGAGAGGGAAATGAAGAGAGAGAGACCAGTGCCCACGTCTTGTTTTCCTATTTCATCCGGGCCTCCAGGCAATGGAGGGTGCCCACCCACACAAGAACCGGTTCCCCCACTCAGCTCACTGACATGCACCCCAGTATTTCTGGAAGCACCCTCACAGGCACACTCAGAGAAGTGCTTCACTGATTATCCATGCATCCCTCAACCCAGGAAGTTGGTCCCAAAATTAACCTTTGCCTGTCCACCAGTTGTCAGCCTGGCACCCATACAAATCTCCTCAAACCATGCTTAACCTCCAAATAACAAGAACAAGACCATAATTCCACCAAACAGGACACCACTATCCCATCTACAACTGGAAATGCATTGACTCCTTCCTCAGTAGAAGAGGCAAAACTATTTTGGGTGGTGCTTACTCTTCTCTTGATATCTAAAATCTTCAATATTATCATGTAAATTTAACAATACCTAAATACTGATAGTCAATAAATACTATCTTACATGATAAAGAAATAAGAGAGAAAAGAAAACAAATATATGTTTGCTTAATATTTTTGTATATACATACACAAATGTACTCAACAAACTAGAGAAGAAATATAACAGTTACAGTTGATGTTTCTGGGAATGCGTTTATATTTATAGTTATTTTGTCCTACCATCTCTTCTGTAGTCCCTTGGCCTTCAGAAAGCACCTGAACTGATCTTGGCTCTATGCCTAGTAGAATGACCCAAATCTTGATTTCTGAATGGCCAGGGTCACTTGTATTCCTGGCTGGATTAGATTGTTACACTACCCTATTCACCTTAATCACAGGGCATGGTAACACTAAGAGACTCCTTACAAGATTTCCTATACCCCAACACAGCCTTTGTTATCTCTCTTGTGGAACCACAGCCCAATTTCCACTTGGTAATATAGACTGATCACCTTAGCCAACACTGTAACTCTCTTCTTAGTCTATTGACTGAGAGACATGGGGAGGCTAAAGCACACAGGGGAACATCCAGCTCAGAGTCTCTGAGCCCAGTTATAGCCTTCATCCCTGACACTGCAGTCGCTTTGTTCATGAACCCATTGGGCAGTGTCAGGGGTAGATAGGGAAGGAGGCTGAGGGGTATTCACAGAGCAGGTCATCCTATGCATATGATTCTTAAACTCCTCCTCTGAGATGAGGTTGAGATGATGTTCACATGGGACACCAGCATCTCCATGTCCTCTTCCATCCTGAGAGGTGTAATCACATAGCTCTTCCTCAAATGCCTTTGTCAACAATTTCCCAATTGTGTTCCTTCCAAGTCCTTGACCATCCAGTCAAACTATTGACACCAGCTCATGAATCCATGTATAATCACATATGTGGCCATTTGTGTTTCCAAGCAAAGCTGAAAGCCAATTGCACTGCCCTAAGTTTGCCCCACTGGGAAGATTTCCCTTCACTGCTGTTTTGCAGTCACATTGAGGAGCGCTGCACGTGTCCACTTTGGAGTAGTTTCTGGCTGAAACACACACCTGATGTCCACGCCTTAAAGGAGAAGAGGTTTATTTCAGCTCATGGTTTACGGTGGGTTTAGTTCAAAGTCAGCAGGCTCTGAGGCAGGAAAGGCGTGGTAGAAGGGCCTGGAAGAGGACATCAGTTCATCTCATGGCAACCGGGAGGGACAGAGAGAGAGAGGCAGAGAGAGTGCCTAAGCCTCCAGGTCACACCCCTCTGAGCCATCTCTGACAGGGTACCACCTCCTAACACCACACACAGCTATGAGCTCACAAGACTGATGAGGATGGCACCACATCATTAAAGACCTTAAAAAGCCCCAGTTTGAGCACATGAGTACATTCAGGGTACATTCTAGATTTGAACCATAGCAGGTCACTTGGTAACTTGGTGCCCATGGTAAAGTGTTCAGTTTCTGCTAGGGCCTAGTAACAGGCCGTGTTAATTACTTCTCTCATTGCTGAGACAAAATACCCAGCACCGAAAGTTAAAGGAGAGAAGGTTTATTTAGCTCATCATTTGTAGAGGTTTCAGCCCATAATCAACTGGCTCCATGGCAGGGCAGTATAGAGGAGAAACACTGGTAAACAGAAGACAGCAAAGCACCCAGGGACGACCACGGTTCTTTCTATCCCTTATATCTTACCCATGCTACCCACCCTTAGGGTGTTCAACATTCCTGTCCTTAACCTTAGTACCCTTGATCCTAGCATTGCACCATGAATCAATCCCAGCATCACACTCAAGATCCAACCTCCTCTGAAAAAGCCCCACCTATGACTGCATTGAGGCTTGAGGGGACATCTAGACACAGCCATAACATAGGTCAAGAGGGATTTCTCAAAAAAGAAGAGCTATCTACAGATGATATAAAGGCTTTGCTTAATGTTTACTTTAGGGGCCTTTCGAAGGGTCCAAATACCTCCTTATGTGCCACTGCTACCTCAAATTCCACGGGATCTGCTTAACCCAAATGGTAGTAGCCTGGGTTAGTAGTAGCCTGTTGTTCTGCACCCCACTCTGAGCTAGCAGTAAATGGACCAGAATAACACATCCAAGTGAGGAATGTGTTGCCTCTAAAATCTAAATAAGCTGACTAGGTAATGTGTGTCTTTCTCTGTTGTGGGAGGGAAAGATGGCACAACTTATCCTTTCACCTTAGGAGGGTTATCGCAACATGCTTCACACCATGGAGCCCTAGAAATCTCACTGAGGTAGACATGAAACTATTTGCTACCTTCTGACACATGAGTCTTACCCAAAAGTCCAATTAGGATAGAGAAGGTATATTCTTGGCCTTGCCCGCTGAAAGCAAGCTGCTTCTGTTGGACCTTATGGCCAGGTATGGAGAAAAAGGAGGTTGCATATCAGTACTGGGTAATGTGTTCATCTGCTATGGCTGCAGCAGCTAGGTTAAATATTTCCCCTGATTGCTGTCTCAGCAGGATTCTGGGGTGTACAGCCTCGAGTCCATGTACGATGGCTTCCGATTTGTCTGTGCTAAAGCAGGCAAACATGAATTGAAAGCAGCGGGTTGGTGTTTGCACATGAATGTGGTGAAGGTCAAATGAACAAGTCAGCATTTCCTGCATCTTTGTCTACCTGTCTTCACAGGCCCAAACTCATCCATCATCTCTCCACTTTACATCACTGCGTGCAGCAACATGGAACTAGCCATTTCTAGTATTAATCAAACTCTTTCTCACCTAGTTAACAGCTAACATAATCAATAGATTTGTCTGCAAATCAGCAATGTCACAGACCAACCACAGATCATTTTGTTGTTGTAATAGTGCCTTTTGTTTTTTACCTTGATGATAAGTTTGCATTTGACCCTAGCTTGTGCTTTGTAGTCCAACTTATATATCGATTGTACTGACTTTGACAGTTTTCTGTCACATTTCAATAGTTAATATTTTTCTTAATCTGAAAATTTAAGGGGAGAAATCCTTCCCGTGTCCCCTCTCCTCCACATATTATGAGTTCACCAGCATCTGAAATAACATATTGGTCTATTTTGTTACTTCCAAGCGATGGATTTCACAGTTCACAGGAAGATATTTTTCTATTTTCTGTTGCCAACAAGTGGAGGATACTGTGTACTTTGTTCATGCTGTTCATATGCATTATTCAGAAAGCAGTGATCACATTGATGTGGTTCCATTCATACAGGAAGTGGCATATTTGGATAAACCATGTGCCGCTTTTCAAAACAGTAAAATGGAGAACTTCAGAACAAATGAAACTCAAGTCTAGTCTCTGATTAAAACTTTAGTTCTTTCACCAAAAAAATTCCATGGTTCCTTTTTATGGTGACAAAAGCACACTGATGCCTTCTTACAAGTAGTACATCCATGTCCTCAAGCTTCTTTCTTTTCACCCTCAGCGTTCAATTCACCACAGCATGCAGCAAGTCTGCTGTCACAGACGGTCCTGTGGGTCATGATCCTCCTAGGCTTGTTCCACTCTGGCACCACCCTCAAATGAATCTTCCTCATGGGGCTCCCCTACAAGGCTAGAGGTCATTTTAAGACTGTCTGGGAGCCTAATCTTGCCATTTAATCAAACCTTACAGAGACTCCAGCTTGTGTCTTGGACACATGAGTCATTCATTAACTAATTCCCACAATAGTTATTGAGGACGAATGTTAAATGCTTTCATGTAATGACTCTTCACTGCACCACTTCTGAAACCTGATTTTATGCCACCATCCCTTTGAGAATCCCTTCTTCTTCTGCTCCCCAACTATTTTTTCTTCTCTTCATTGAAAAACCACATTGAAGCCTCATTTCTTTTTCTCTCTGTGTGTAAGTAGGGAATTGCGTCTCTTTTGAAACTAGCAAATCCTTGCTCTTATTCTTCCCAAGTCTTTTGATTATGTTAATTTTTGCATATGGAGTGTTTTGAGGTTAAAGGAAGCACTGTGACAAGAGAAGTGCTCTGCACAGAGTGATCACCCTGCATTCCTGATTCTCAAAAGGGAAACAGATTTGCTACCCTTAACTTGACACTGAAAAATAAAGCAGAGTTTTACAATTAAATTAGTCATCAATTTTGTAAAACATGTGCATTCCAGATAAAATAAAGTGAGTTGAATTTCAGTTTGATCCTGGTTGCTCTATGGAGTCTTTTCTGGGTGTTCTCTAGTACGAACTATCAGATAGCCTGTGTGACATGACAACAAAATAAGTGTCTGGCTTAGAACTCAACAAGAAGCACAGATTGGATTTTCTTGCTCAACTTTAGAAATAAAAAACCTACTAGTGGTATTGGGACTAAAAGAAGTAATGAGTCTCTAGGAGGATTGAATGAGAACACCTAAGAATTCATGCCTGTTTATGTGGTTGGAGTATACATATTGAGTAAAGAAAGGATCTAATATATTAGCATAATTTTATTCATCTTGAACAATTCATGTACATGTGCACGCACATGCAGATAACCTCATTGTTTCTTTTAAAGTTAATGCAGCTACACAATAAATTTCCAAACAGTATATGAAAGCATATTGTGATGGTTGCTACACTGTGTGAACTTGAGAAGTCTAGAAGCTTAACTTAGCAGTTCTACATGCTGGGGTGTAGAGGGCATGCCCTTACCCTGCAGGATGTTATTGTGTCAATTTGAAAAGTTAAAAAAAGTTTGATGAAGCGACTTAGCAGGGGGCAGGGTCCTTACTTTGTCAACACCCTGAGCCTGTGAAGAAGGAAGGCACAGCGGTGGTGTAAGTGCTAGACCCACCCGGAGGAGGCGGGGCCTGCATACAATATTAGGGAGGGCAGGACGCTTGCTCTCCGCCCTCACTGTTGCTCTTGCTGCTTCAGCTGTCTTCTGCCACCTTGAACTGTTGCCCTGCACCATGCCACCCTGCCTTGGAGCCAGCTGATTATGGGCTGAAAATTCTACAGACTGTGAGCTAAATAAACCTTTCCTTCCCTAACAATGAGAGAAAAGTAACTAGGACACATACTGTGAAAAAAGTGTCACATGCCTGTGTTCCACTCTTCCAATCACCTTTCTGAAAAATAACATTTTTGCCAGCTTTTATCCTGCTCCCCTATTTCAAATTTCAATCAACTTAGACTATCAAACCCTCTATCATATTCTTTTTCTTACCATATGGTTTAGCCCCTTCTAGCATACACATTTTTCACTTATTAGTTATGTTTTTGTCCAGTGTCTTTCTTCCACAATGAAAGCAAGATCTATGAGACTGGAATATCATATATTTTGTCCATATAGTCTGTATGCTTAAATGAGGTGTTGGCATTCAATAACTACTTGTTGAGTTGAATAAATAAATAACTGAATATATCCACAACAGTGTATGCTCTTTGTATGCAAACTTTATATACAAACTTTAATATAGGTACACAATATCATCAATGTTGCTTATATAAATAAAAGTTCCCAAGACATTAGTATGTGTAAGTCTATTTCATTCTTTTCTTTTTTTTAATTTTAAAAACATAAAAGTACAAAAACATATTGACAAACAGACACCAATTATCATAAAAAATAGTACAATCACAACTAATCTATAGACAAGGTGATATGGTCTCAACAGTGGTTATTGCTTTATCCATTGATATCTTCGAATTGTAAATGTATGAACCCATATACAGACATACAAATTTAGTCAGACAGTTAATCCTCTCAACAACAGAAAAAACACAAAAACCAAAAATCCAAAGACAAGAAACAAAACAGGCAAACAACAACGACAGCAACAACATCAACAACAAAAAAAAACACCACTAGTTGCTGCTTTACATATTGATATCTTCGAAGTGTGTGTTCAGGATAACACATACAGACATACAAGATTAATCTAATATCCTGTCATCGATTATTGCTTAGCATTAAGTGATATAATACAATAGTAGAACCATGTTAGCCCTCCTGCATATATGTATATTCAT